>CAHIKZ030000177.1:42500-170000 GCA_903632075.3 Acanthosepion pharaonis
AGAAGATGAGTAAATTGTTAGCGAATCTGAAGAGACAGTCTGCTTTAACTCAAAGCTGAGATATCAGCCAGGCAACAATAAAAGTTAGCTACCGTCTTGCTTGAGAAATAGCATTAGCATCAAAGTCATATTGTGAGGGAAAGTTCATGAAAACATGTATACTGAAGGGTGCAGAAATTGTATGCCCAGAGAAGCGACATATTTTGCCAACAACAGCATGGCTAGAAACACTGTGGCAGATAGGATTTCAGATCTTTCTGCAGATTTGGACAGGCAACTGAAACACAGAGTCAAGTCATTTATTGCATTTTCGGTTGCAATTGATGAAAGCACGGATATTACAGGTGTTGCACAACTGGTCATATTCATTCGTGAGGTAGACAAAACTTTGACCGTCACCGAAGAGTTCATGGAGTTGGTTCCTATGATGGACACCACAACAGTAAATGACATTTTCATCTCTCTCGCTAGAGAGCTGGACAGAGTCGAAGTGGACTGGGTCCGTGCTATCAGCGTGGCTACAGAAGACGCTCCAGAAATGGTTGTGTGTGGTGGAAGCAGTTGTTGTGACGCGGTACAGAGAGAAAGTACAAACTGCAAATTGAGGACGTGATTTTTGGATATTTCACTACATTTTGCACAGGGGGCCATTCTGTTGTATGTCGTTAAAAATGGATCACGTCATGGAAATGGTTGGCCAAACTAGAGACCTGAATCACCGTTAGTTTGACATTCTCAGCGATATTGGCGTTACCTATGGCTTGTCATATCACACTGAGGTAAGGTAATTAAGCCGAGGTGCTGTGTTGAAGCGTTTCTTTAAGAGAAGTAATTGAACAGTTCATGGAGAAAGAGGGAAAACCAGTGTTAGAATTTCAATCAACAGAATGGCTGCAATATTTAGCATTTATCGTGGATATTACAGAGCGCTTGAATGATCTGAAGAAAATGTTGCAAGGCCGTAAAAAGTTGCCACACAGTATTTTGAAAGCATACGCGCGTTCAAGTTGAAGCTAACTTTGTGGGAGACACAACTGTCAGGTGGTGACCCTGTTCATTTTCCTTGTCTAAGAGATGTGGTTGCGACCACAGATAATGCTGACATGAATCCGTACAAAAACAATATCACGGGATTGCTGCGAGAGTTTGAGCAACGGTTTCAGATTTTTTAGGAACTTGAACCAGATTTCACAGTTTTTCGCTCGCCATTTACTGTCAGCACCTCTGATCTTCCTGTCAACATCCAAATTGAAATGATTGACTTGCAGTGTGATTCAGATTTGAAGAACAAATTTACCTCAGTGGGCTTGGACACGTTTTGTCAGTATCGCTTGCCGAAGTATCCCAAATTTACACCCCTTTCTGTGAAAGTTTTGTGGATGTTCTGGACTACCTACCTTTGTGAACAAGTTCTCTCTGTAATAAGCATCAATAAAACAAATCTGCGCTCAAGGCTCACACATATGTACCTAAATGACATCCTGAAATTGCCTGAAACTCGGGATTTGACGCCTGATATTGATGCATTACTAAAGAGAAAAAGATGCCAAGTTTCAGGAACATATTGAAAATAAGTGATAAAAATAACAAGTGTTTTTCAATGTTTTTCTTATAAATTTATAAATTGTATACATTTACAATACAGTGCGATAACTCACTTTTTTTTAACAGTTCCCATTTTCACTTATTTAATGTTTTGCCAAAAATAAGAAAAAAAAGAAAAAGAAAATTGTTCTTTAAACATGAACATTTTCAAAATGTACTTTTTTACACTAAATCAAAAAGAAAATTTTGAAATAGTTATTTATAGGTTCTAATTCCATTATTTTACTGATCCGGTCCACTAGTTGATATGTGGCCCGTGAACTAAAATGAGATTGAAATCTCTGATTTATAGTATTAAGATCGATTGATTTATTTTTTTTACGCCTATCAACCCATTGCAGGTTATTTAAAGTCAGAAAATATTTTTAGATTATAAGATGTTTTTTTAGATAATAAATATTTACTCATACAAGACCTACTAATTAATTCATAGCGGGAGGTGGATAAGGTGAATTCATACTTTTTTCAAGGGTATTTGCGCTTATCAAACCTTTACAGGTTAGTCAGAAAACATTTTTAGATTGTAAGATTTTCTTGAGATAAAGAAGATTTAATGCTGCAAGACCTACTAATTAATCCATAGCTGGGGGTAAATTCACAAGCGGCTACAAGGTACTGCCCGGGTTCGACGTTGCTTGACTTCGGAGATCGTACAAAAACCAATGTTTCAACGTGATGTGGCCCCAAATTTATAGCATTAGGAAATAAAGCGAGTGTTTATTTCCGTTTATATTTTTTATTCGACCTCAGTAGAGATCATAGAAATCGCAAGCTGATTATCATGAAATCTCTTCAATGGCTGTATGGTATATACATCGCTAGGTGACATGTCCACTATTCCCTATTATAAGCAGAGGCTTTGAAGTTTTCCTTCAAGATACATACTGATTGCTAATCACAGATATAGACCCCGTCTATTTAATCCATGTGGGATGGGGGTGAAAAGGATTCATACTTTTCCCCAAGGATTAGTTGTGAGTAAGTCAATGTATTGGTCTTACTAAAGATCATTATTGCTCATTTATTGATTTATTTTGGTGACAGATCAGACTAGAAATTGATCAAACAACGATAATGCAGATATTTATAATCAGAAATAACATAACCTATTACACTTATCAGTTTTACCCATTCCTGCAAAGAATTTATACCTTAGATACCTAAGCAGAAGCATCCCAACAACGCCTTCACAATCAGATTCCACTCTTTGATCATATCACTGTATAGAGATTTACCAATTTTACTTTAGTCTAACACAAAGTCATACTAATTAAGCACTTAATGAATCCAACCATCATTATGCGAGCAACATTCTGCGACACTGGCTGGCTGGTTAAACACACCAATAGCTCTCTTTCTCTCTCGGTTAAGTCTATCTCTCGATGCGCTAATGTAAATTTTTAATTCTTTTTACTTATACACACAATATATATAATTTTATTTTAGATATTAGAACAAAAACACGTTGAGCTTGCTACTCACTAGCTTTCGTGTTTCTGTACTACACTGCACCTCTTCAGGTGAATGGTGACTGGTGATTAAATAATTTAAAGGAAATCCGATGCAATGAGAACGAAAATAATATATAATTTCCACCGTTCACAACATTTATCCAAAAGAGAACTGGATACCGATAGTAGAGCAATAATTGTTTATTATAATTTTATCATATAGACAAAAACAGTTTACTCACTACAAAGATGTAACTTCGTTTCGGTGCATTTCAATTGCACCTCGACTGATGAGAACCCAAATGGTTATGATATATATATATATATATATATATATATATATATATATATCTCAAACAAAAAAAAATAAGATGTCATTGGAAAGTATTTTCCTAATTGGTAAGATTTTGTGACTTTCTTACATAAAAAAAATGATATTTTCATTAATTCGGTTCAGTTTGACTCCGTAACACATCGGCTTTCTGTGAGTTCAGGAAATTGTTTGTTTTTTTAAGAAAATACTGGTATTTATTAAATCATGTACACCGTTCAGTAACGCTGATGAAAAAGATGAAACTTTTTCGGCCAGCAGGCAGGCTATTTTCGTTGTTATATTCTCATTCAGTCGGTCACAATCATACGCATACACAAACACACACAGACAGGTTTTTGCGTGCATCTTTACGTTCACGTGTTTTTCCCCGCTTTCTAAACATGTATCATTTTCAGACACAAAAGTTTACATATCTTAAATATAGACGATGCTGGATTTTATTATGCAAGTCAGATTTCACTATTATACTGCTATTACAATCCAATTTCGATAACATTTTCAGGATATACATAAATGACAAACATATGCGGTTTTTCAGCTTAAAATATATTTTCTGCATTGTAAATATTTACATTAACTTATCTGGTGGTGTGTAATTTTATTATACATCTCTAGAGTTGTTCATTATACTTTAGATAACTGTATAATTACTGATATTGACTGTTTTATTATTTGTAGATGTATAAAGATTGTCAGGGTTGTACAAAATAGAACACATAAAAATAGAAACATGATATTGAGTAATGGGAACGCAAGATTGGAAAAAAAAAAGAAAAAAAAAACAGATATCAGAATCAGAAAAGAAATTGAAAATCAGAATAAAAATCTAAATTTAAGAAAGTCGCAAAACGAGATTTGAGAAAAATTAGACGTTTATGAGAAAATAAATGTAATCGACAAACAAATAATATTTGAAGTTGGTGTTGCGCCGTGGCACTTGAAGTACCCAAGCGGTGTTTAACACTCTTCAAGATGTATGAGTTGACAATTGAACTCGTTTCAAACTCCAAAGTTGATGGAGCTTTCCCGATAAATGACAAAGCGATTTTAAGTTTTTAATTAAACGTTTTTTGAGTGGTACACGATCAAGCTAAAGATCCTATTTTTGTAAGTCAAAACATTCGGCAAAAACAGGCTATCGCCCTCTTTACCCAAACCTTTTTAAGGACACCAGATGAATGGAATATAACCCAGTTTATTCAAACATTATTATTCCAATAGAAAATTTGTGAAATACAATAAACAAATTCTCCTACACAGGTTCGATGCCTGTCGGAGAAGACATTTTTTTACTAGGATTTCTGTAGTGCGCAGGTCGATAGACGTCATAAATACCTGAATAAATAAACACAAAAATGCAGCATCTATTTCAAATATGAAGCTTCCACTATAATAACATATATATATATATATATATATATATATATATATATATATATATATATATATACAGAGAGAGAGAGAGAGAGAAACGCACACACCATGTACTCGTGTATAAGCCGAATTAATTTTATGGCATGAATTTTAAATTCACACAAAAACTTATGTGTTTATTATGCAGCCGGTCACCGAAAATGATTGATTTTTAATCTCTTAAAAAAAATACCTGCGCCGTTTATTTCTCCGTAAAAAAAATCTTAAAAACTGGCACTATACTCTAGTATATACGGTGTATATATATAATTATATTATATCTTGAATTCATATCTTGTGCATCCAATGTAGACTTTTACGTTGTCTGGATCCTAAATAGATGAGATATTGCATTGGTATACTAATGATTCAGTGTGACATTTATTATTAAGAGGACAGTTATGAGGATTTCTGCAGTTGCATAATGTTTGTTTATCTTCATCTCTTTTTATTATTATAGTGTCTAAATTTCTTTGGTCTTGCTCTAAGTTTTTATTCAAGATATAAGCATTATGTTTCTTAATGATTTATTCTAAATTATCAATACAACTGTAACTTAATTTTAGGGTATTTTTATTGAAAATAGTAATAAGTTTACTATCTTTAGGAAAATATTTAACGATTAATGCAAGGAATTTTTGTCCTAATTTGTTCATTACCATTTGATTATATAGAGGTGTATACCAAATTATTTTCCTACTTCTGTTTTTCCTATGCTTTCCATTTTCATTTTTTATGTAAGTTAGTTTTGGGCTTTTGTAGCCACTATCTTTTAGAGCTTTATTATTGAAATTAATATCTATATATATCTATCTATCTATCTATGGGCGGAATATTGAATATGAAATTAATAGATATATATATAAATATATATATCTATATATGAAATTAATATATATATATATATATATATATATATATATGAGTTTAATATTAATATATATATATATATATATATATGATGGCCTGAAAGATTGCGTTTATGCATGAGACAGTCTGTCGCCGTCTGTTTCTTTTACCTCAGTGTCCACTTTTATATTTACATGCGGTCTCACTTTTCTCCATAAATAACAGTATGCCATAACATTATATTTTATCACACACATACACACACTTATATATATATATATATATATATATGATAATGGTAAAGAATATCGAAGACTATTGATGTCTGGAAGCAATAATAACTGTTATGATCAAATCAGTAGTAATTTGCACAAAATCAGAATTTGAAAGACTAATGAATGTGGTACAATATCAAAGATACAATATTCACGGGTAAAAATAATTCATTCAGGTATGCAAAATAATTATGTTAATGAAATATATATTTCTAATTTATTTGCTGCGAGGGATTTATTTATAAATTTATTATTAGTAAGTGCTATAATAATTTTTATTTATAAATAAATCCCGCCCCCAAAAATAAATTAGAAATATATATTTCATTAACATAATTATTTTGCATTATTATATATATGGTGGTGAGGAGCTTTCAGATTTTGTTATGCAAATAAGTAGATTCATATCAATTGATTTTTGTCTGGAACAAAATATCAGAGTTTATAATATTCAATATTATAAAAATATTTTGTTTCAGTTTAAAAAATCAATTGATATGAATCTACTTATTTGCATAACAAAATCTGAAAGCTCCTCACCACCATATATATATATAATTTTGTAAAGGAACTTTTTTCGGTAAGACCTGGTTCGATTCTTCTTTAAAAAAGCATGATTTAAATTCTTCCAAGACTTCTGCTTTCAACTAATATAATAATTAAAATACTCGCTAATACTGAATTTCTAGAGTTTTCATAAAATTAGTTTTGGGATGGGACAACAGATGTAAAAAAGATATTTTTACCATGATTTTAAAAAAAAAACATATTTAAAATAATTTCAGTCATTTGTGAATAGTTTCTGAAAGTTTTTTTAAAATCTGACATTTTTTAAAAATTTTTCCAAGATTTTCCAAATTAACGTCTGTCACTGCAAAAAATGCGCTAAAACTTGCTATGTTATTTAGTATTTCCGCTGACGCAAAGAAAAACAAGATTTTTTAATTAAAGGTAGGATGTTCTAAAAACGAGTGAAACATTTAATAAAATATTAAAAAAAATACTTTGATCTTTCATCTTAATAATAACATAAACATTTTGACGATAAAATTTTGTTTTCATCAAGTTTAAGGCCGTTTTTACCATTCTATACTGTTTTTTTTTACTGTAACCATGACGTTACCTAAATTAATGTTATTTTTAATCTGATATTATTTATTATTACTATGAACGTTTTATTCACTGACTACATATTCCTGATATTTTAAACAGTTAAATTAATTTGAAACGACTTCGAGAACTCTCACGAGACATGTCGAGAAGAACTTTTTCTATCGAAGGACTTCCCAATTGAGATTAATTTCACTTTAATTTAAAATAAGTGATTCCTTCTCAAATACATCTATCCACAAAATTTAGTGTTTATGATAATAGTAATAATTATAATGTGTGTATATATATATATATATATATATATATATATATATATATATATATATAGTGACATGCATGAATTATATGGAACTTGAAACAGAAAATAAAAACAAATATTGTTGCTTTACCTTTGCAGCAATTAAGTCGCATCATATTTTCACATTCACAGTATGGCTCGTATATTTGGTTGAGACATAAGAAATCGCCGTTTTTGGGAATCACTTGCAATAACGAATGTGTCATCCTCCCTACTAAGCATACGCGGCAGGTGAGAGTAAATTTGGGGCACACTTAGTTTGTGCTTGGAAATATCAGCGTACACAGTGGATTAAAAGAACATGTTCTCCTCAGTGAAAATGCAAGGTCGCATGCAACAAAAAGAACACAGAAAAAAAATTGGGAACTCGGTCGGTGTGTTCTACAGTATCCGCCATATTCACCTGGCCTTGCATCACTCGTTTTTTATATTACTGGATGGCTGCAAAACGCTTTGAGAGTTTTTTTTTTTTTTTTTTTAGAAAATAAGATTCAAGAGATCACCGAAAATCTTTTACAACAAAACCTGCGAAATTTGACTAAAAACAAATTACTATAAAATTCCAATTTTATTATCGAAGAGCTGCCTGGTAACTGGCAACAAGTGATAGCTAATATCGGTGAATATGTAAGTGAACAAAATGTAATTGGATTTTACTTTTTAAAGAATAAACTTAATAAATAAAAGCCTAAATTATTAACTCAACCTAATAGTTTCATTGTCGTCATGATTTCCTACTGAACTCTTCCAAGCATAACGTGAATATACTGAGTCCGCCAAAAATGTATACACCCTTCAGAAAAGGAACAACTTGTATAGATATTGTAATACTAAATTTATTTAGACATCACAGGATTAATACAAGTTAACTTGGATCTCTACAATCACAAGAGATGCTGAAAATGGTGGCTTTTAACTACCAGACATTTATTAGGACGGCGAACTACTGCCTGGGCAACGTTGGCCACTGTGTCAAGTGGGATTGCTGAGGACTAATTTTCAATTTTTTGTCTAAGGGCCGCCAATGTGATGCCATCTGTCAAGAAAATTTCGTGCCAAAGTAAAGGGTTATCGCAATCTGATAAAAATAAGAAAGTGAAATTTGTCCTTTCCTGAAGTGTGTATACCTTTTCTTGGCGGACTATATATATATATATATATATATATAGTGTTTGTGTGTGCGCGCAAATGACTTTACTGAGATTTCGCATAGTTGGAAAAGTAACCATTTGGTGGACGAAATAGACTCCTTCAAATGTAACAATATTGAACTTATATTTCAAGAACATATGTCTGGCCCAGCTGGTGAGCAGCCAGGTACTTAAAACGTGCTTAGCTAGGGTAAGAACATTCTGTTGGACACTCATTTATCACAGAAGGTTCCAAAAAATTATTTTTCCGTGCCGTGATCAATTGCTTCGTCGCATTAGGTTAATCTCCTTGTTGACGTTGATGTTTTTTTTTGGGGGGGGCTTTGGAAAAAGCAGTATTATTTTGAGTGAATGGAACCTGTGGATCTTCATGAAGATGATCATTCTCCGAACATTGTGAACTGGAGCTACACAATCACAAACAAATAACTGTACAAAATAACATGAACCATAACACTTAAGGACTTTCAACAGCAGCAACAACTAAAATGAATATCACATGTAAGTCGAAGAGAAAATAATGACCTAAGATATTAACATCTAACATCAAAAAAAGAAGGACGTGCCTATCAGTGCTGGAAAGAGTGGGAACAGTCACTAGACTTGAGAAACCTGAAAAATTGCTTCAATAAAATGATTTTGTAAATTACAACCAACAATATTACTGGCTGTTCGATGAATACTGAATGTTTCCTCATATGGAAACAGCTAATATTACCATTATCTTACAGACAGACTGTAAAAGTGGAGAGCTCACATACCTGGTTGAATCATTGTTTTGAAAAAAACCCCAAAAAACTGCACGATTCATATAGAATCGGAAAATGCACTATCATAACGATTACAACAACCAAACAGTAGACACGCCCACTTAACGTTGCCACCCTGCCGATTGATCAGTATTGTTGTCAAATTATATCAGAGCTGCGAAACCAGTACACGAGATTTCCAAAGTGGGCGGATACTTTCCGAACACAACTTCTTTTAAACACATATTGTGGAGCCAATTCTTACTAGCATAGTACCCGTCAAAAATTTAGGTATTATTTACACTTCTGCCTAGGACCAGTGTAGTATCTGTGCACTCTGCATTGGCCACGGTTAATATGTTCACTCTGTGAAAAGCTTTACAGACACATACGCACAAATATAGCTATCAACTTTTCATTTCAACCTAACAACAATACTGGAAAAAGAAAGTGGCGGGGGAAATGTTTGAAAGGAAAAGGTAGAGAGGGTAAGTAAGATAACTAGACAAAAACGAAAAGAAAAACAATGGACTGAAAAGAAATAGAGCTATATTTGCTTTCTTGTGTTTTCTTACCCCTTTGATTTCTGAAAGTAGATGAAGCTTTATTTATTCTGTTTTGGAAAGTGAGGGACACCATAATTTGGAAGGTAGGTAGGTAACTACTATAATATTATTATGTAAACTGAAGGAATATGATTCTCGACAGGACCTGTAAAATTTCTTGGTGAACAATCGGTGGAATATGGTAGGTTTCCTTTACTACGATTTCTTAGAGCTTTATTGTCAAGAACAAGTGAAGAGGAACTTTTAAGCAAAGATGTCTTCATCTAGGCAAGGGCAATTGTTTCACTTTTTGGACAATGCAAACCGACACTCAATTAAAAAATATGGTGTCCTCATACCCCAGTAGGATTAAGGCCTTAAGATTAATATTAACCGGATTAAATAAATATTTTCTTAGATGTAAATTAACTATCAGATTTATTTTAATTAATTTGGATTAGTGATTATATTTTTTTATCTTAGTCGTATACTGAGCACATGTTTATTTGGTCCAAGGTCACAATTATTCGACAAACCCACAAATCAGTAGTAACAGTCAACCTTACTAGTTCGTTAAACATTGTCCCGTAGTGATGTGCCCTTTTTATTCTTCAATGTAGTTTTTATTACAACGCTAAAATGGTTTTACATTCTGAAAACTTTACGCAAGTAGCATGGATCAGAATTGGCTTCTGACAAGAACAGAACTTGCATTTCTTCTCTTTGAAGATCCTGTTCGTCATGGGTGATCTTCTACAGGAACTCGTTAGCAGGCGAACTTCAAATGTCGTCAGATTACTACATTCTTCCATTTATGATAATCTCCTCGTTATAGTTTATGTTTACACATCGAAATTACACAAGTAATAGTATCACGCTACCTTCTTAGACAAAACGTTATTATTATTAACTAGCCTAGAAGCCGCCCTTCGGGTGGACTTTAAGCTAGCCCTTGCCGGGTGGGGGGGCTCTTCGGTTTTCGGCCTTTTATCTTTAGCGTCTTATGTAGGTAAAAGTTATAAGAATGTTAGAAATAATAAAATTATTTTATCTTTATTCGACATCTTAATTCGGCATAATCTTTCTTCGTATACGCAACCGTTCTCCATAGTTTGTTTACATTTATTTTGCGCGCAATTTTTATTTTTTTTAAAAATCACCATTCGTCATGATCCCTTCACATAAAGTCACTCTTAAAAGACATTAGGGAACCCGAACTATATAATATTTCGAATATGCCACAGTTACGCGTGTTAGAAAAATAAATACATGAGCAACGTACTGTGCCCCACTTAAATTTTAATTACAGTTTGATTAGATAATATTTATTGCAAGTTAAACATTTAATAAAGAACTGTTTTTTAAACCTTTCACTATGTTCGATATTTAACTTGAACTTTAAATGAGTCATTTATTTAATTTTTAGTCGTGTGTAACTACAGTAGTTGCAACCTGTTACTTCAGGTTGTTTGTGATTCGCCGAGATACGAACACCGAACGGACACACATACCCTGCGCTTTCTTTATATAAATTCTGGCAACATTAATATTATTTTGCTGCTTTTATTATCAAAACGCTCAATTATTTATTTATTTGATTATTTTTAAATAATTTACAACCATTTGGTTAAAGAGTGTCGGTCAGAAAATAAAGGAGTTTCCGACGGGATTTTAACTTCCATTTCATATCCTTGCGATTTGGCTCATGGGGTGTTTTACTAACCAATCAAAAATTAGAAAGATCCATCTCCATCTTGACGAAACGGAAACAACTGCCGACTGCTTGGTAGAATGAGATAACAGGATGAGAAGAAATTCGGATAAGGAACAATGTATCTATGTCAAGTGATTTGATTTTTGTTTGTTGGTGAGTGTCTGTGGCCAAATAAGTAAAGCATTGTCCATATTATACAAGCTTCCAAGGAAAAGCTACGCGAGTTCAGATCTCGATGAAAACTATTTCCGTTGTCTATTTAACTGAAAAACAACTTGAGCAACAATAATACGATGAAAGATAAAGGGTGTTAATATTAATAATGAAAATGTCTCTAAGAAATCCAGACAAGGTAACACTATTACGTCAACTACTGTCGTGTTTCTTTTCGTCGACATTTCAAGGTTATTTCTTTTCGATAAAGAAAACATCTATTATTTTCCGATATTTATCAATGATGAATATGCTCATGACCAATAAATTTAATATTTGTTACATTTGAACATATTTATATTCTCTCTCCAAAACAGTTACATCACTTTCCAAACAAATTGATATATGTCACCAGATAATCTAGTTTAGAGATATGTAAAATAATAATATCAATCGACATCCAATGAAAATATATTCACTTATTTCAAGTAGATTTTCTATCTCGCCACCCATGCAAGATTATAATTCTGATGAGATTATTTGATTGGTCCAAATTAATGAAATGAAAAGAGAATTAAAAAAAAATGTAGGACTCGGAGTTTTGCTATTTGAACGGCGTTTCACTGGTTGAGAAGAATAGATGCAGTTAGGCCAGATTTCCATGCCGACATCTCCGGAAACATGGCTGCGAGCTCTGGATCAAATAGCTGTTGAGGACGTCCGCTTAGCCCGGTAACTTGTAAATTTGGCAGATGTCATGGACGTGGCCTTACTGTAACTGCAAAAGAGAAAAGCAAATTGAAATTAATGGCGATATAGCAATAATTCGATTTCAAATCCTGTTCATTTGACAACGCCGACCAAGGTCCAAGCACCACCGATGCATCATGACTGTCACGATTCACCGAAATGACTCCATATCGAAATGGCTCATAATCTAATACCACCCAAACGGTTCTAAATGAAGATAAGAAACACAAGTACATTGTTTTCATTGAAATCTTTTACAACAGTGATCATTCTTTCCATCTAAAGCTCAGACACAGACGGTGCACTGATAGAAGTGTTACTACATTACATAATGTTCGATGGTTGAACATTTTATCGAAATACTGTCCATTATTTTTCATATGCTGTATCCAGCTGAAAATTGGCATAATCCTTCAGGATGCTGCAATTTTAATTTCCTTCAGTAAAGAAGATAATTCTTCATTTGATTTTATAGATCTAGAAAAGAACTGGAAAACCTCATTAGATAATGGGGGACTTCCACAGGCAAACACCGGAGGACATAAGTTACTTCCTCCGGTGTTATATAAATAGCTGTGTGGCCAGGAGTCAAGGATATTTTTGTATTTGTATCTCGTCATTGCGAGAATAAAATAACTGAAAATTACTACTACATTAACGTTGGGTTATTTCACCCGGTGCTGTGAATAGCATCTGGCGAATACGTGTAATAATCTTAATAAAATAAGACATAGCATCTGGACCAGCAAAACCCTCGATTTTATTGCTCAAGTCATGCAATAAATGATAAAGCTACAAAGAGAAACTATCGCCCTTCGGGAGGCTAGAACCCTTAACATGACGCAAACGTCCATCACAAAAATACATTTGGCACTTGGCCACTCTGTGTTTATATAAGACCGGAGGATGTAAATTATGCCCTCCAGTGTCTGCCTGTGAAAGTCCCCTATTATCTAATGTGACCATTATCAAGATGCTGACTTTTCACACAACCTTAAACAAAAGGCTTTGATTTATTGATTGATTCGTTTTCAACGGCTTATCAACCCTTTGCAAGATGTTTGAAACCAGAAAATATTTTTAGTTTGCAAGATTTTTTTTTCGAAATAATAGTTTATTGATAGAGGTCTTACGAATAGGCAGATTCATACCTTTCTCAAAGGTATTTACGCGTAAGTGAATATAAGGTACCCAACTGGAATTGAAACCCATTCTCCTATAACAATGCTGATCCATTATTCATTAAACCACCCGCACACCGAAGCTTACAGTATCTTATATTTCCAAGCGATCACCCATCTGGATACTGATCAGGTTCGACGTTGCTTAATTTTTAGGAAGATAACGCATATTTCAGCGTGATCAACAGGTGAAAAATATCAGTCTAATCAGGTCCTCGGTCACGATGACAAGTAAATTCGTGCTAGCACAACCACTGATGGCTTTTGAACAGTTTCGTTAATCCATTTTAACTCAAAACGATTGTTTCAACCCGCTGTATGGTTTTTCAGTCAATTCCCCAAAGTGTGATTGTCTTCTCTGGCTGTTAGTATAAAAAATCACCTCATTGACTAACCGCTCTAACCACTCAATCACTCACCCGTTATGGGTTGGCTATCTCCAATCCGGCAATCAATAATTCCGTACAGATTTCCACGAGAGAAATTTAAGATTTCAAGGGTGGCCGCACGAACCTGTCATCACTTTGATGGCGGCAGCTACTGCATCAGCTGTTTTTGAGCCTTTTCAAACTAATGTATACATTGCTACTTGTCTTTTTGCATTTTTAAGATAACCTGTTTAGCTCCAGTCATGACTACCGGAAGTGTTTTTTTTCTTATGTGAAGCGAAAATAATATATGTTGTCTATGCAGATAAGGTAGAACATATGAAAAAAAAATGAATTTTTCTTTTTTTTCTTTGTTAATCAACACGTATTGATCGACATGGTATTTTGAAGCTAGTGGAAATTGTTAATTATAATCTTTCTTAACCATCCGTAATCTGGTAAAGGTCATTTAACACTACACGTGCCTGTATCGGGTTAGTGATGGTTAAAAAGAGTAGTAACTAACTTGATAATTAATACTTCCTGATAAAGAACTTGTTCATTTCCTTTATAAACAATTAAGGTTATTGTCTTCAGAGAAGATTGCATGCAGTTCTCTTGTCTACAGTTATATTGAAAACATAAGATGAATAAACTCACGTACTTTTTTCATAGTCATCCGTAGCATCACGAGTTTTGTGTAACGTTTTTCTTTACGTGATAAACAAATGATCAAATTTTACTTTAATTACCTTTATTCTCTTCTGAACTCAATGTTTTCGTCGACAAATTGTATTTTTACTTGTATTTATTTATATTTATCGACATTGAAATATATATATTTATTTTTTAACAGAAGGAAATAAAAAGGAGATTGTGCTTTATTTTTTTTATATAAAGAGACAAAAAATTATAAAAGAAGGCATTGTTATATTATTGTAGCAAACAGGTAATCTATAAAGTTATTTTATTAGTCAACAACAACTGTACAACGAAGCAATACACTCGACAAAGAACACTGAAGGGTCAGACGTCTGAAAAAATCAGCGCATTTCTTAAAATCATTTTACCCAAGTAAGGAAATAAAGCCACTAGGACACAATGTTACTGAGTGTTAGAGAATATAAGAAAAACTACTATTGAGGAGAGAGGACAATAAAAGAAGATTTAAGATGACAGAAGATAACGATTGACATTGCATTTACATTTTTCAAGATCAAACTTAAATGAAAAGTAAGAAGCCGGTAGAGAGTTCCTCTAGCGAATAGTGCAATAGAAGAAACAGTTAGCCTAGAACTTACGGTTACCGTTAGTCCTTTGGACTGTAAAATGATGAGACCTTGACGCCAATCTAAGTCCCCAATTGTCTCAATAGACCTAGCATAAAAATAAGTGCGGATAAGAAAATGCTAAAATTGTGAGCATAATTATAGAACAGTTCATATGCAAATTAAAGTAAACAGTTACACGTTCCCACATATTCATATATTTTTTTATTCAACTACACACAGGCTTACGACTATATCACGGTGAAACACTGGTATTCTTATGATTATCGAAGTTAAACAATGTCGACCTGGTCAGTACCTAGATGGGTGACCGCTTGGGAACACCAAGCGCTGTAAGGTTGGATGTGAGTGGGTGTTTTAATGGATAACGGCTCGGAATTGGACATCAGAATGCTGAGTTCCAATTCCAGTTGCGTTCGTTATATTTACTTACGCTACGCACCAATACCCTTAGGAAAAGGTACGAATACCCCTCTTTTACCGCCAGCTATGGGTTAATTAGTAGGACTTGTATCAATAAATCATTATTAACTCCAAAACATTCTTATACTCTAAAAATATTTTCTGGCTTTAAATAACCTAAAAAAAGTGATAAGCCGTAAAAAAAACAAAAACAAATCAATTAATAAATCAAATACGCATAGAATATCCTTAGAAATGTAGATACGCTTTATTCCTAATAGCCAGTATTATTATAGGTGCAGTGAACACATGGACACATAACATCATCAGAACAATATTCAGAACCAGCTCTACCCTACGCAGAAATCTCTGCCAAATAAAGCCTAACACAGAGATCATGACTAAGAGCTCTGTGTTTTCCATTCCTTATAGCTATGGAAAAGAATATACATGTGACATCAGCCTCTACATAAACGTAATACTAAAGGAATGTTGAGAAGCCGTAATTATAAGCTAAATAATTAAATCAAGTAAGGTTCGTCATATACGGAACGAAAAGAATGTTCATTAAGAACTGTAGAACGAAGTAAAAATACTCGTCAGAGAAGGACATTGAGGAGTCAGATATCTGAAAGAAACAGCGTATATGCCAGGCCTAATTGTCTTAGTAAGCCCAGCATAAGAAATATATATTGGGTTGTCCGGAAATTTCATGCCGATTTTTAAGGGAAATTAATACCCGAAACAGAATTATGCCATTAAATATTTATTCAACTAAACATAAACCATTTTGTTGCACATTCTTTCTCCGTGTTTTCCTTCAACTTAAAAATTCCTTCTTCCCAGAATGACGGTGGTTTCTCAGCAAAGAACTGATTAAGCTGTTTTTTATGACATCCAAAATATTTTTACCGTTGAGATTATATTGCAAGGACCTGAATAAATGAAAATCTGAAGGAGCAATGTCTGGTGGATGTGGCAGGTGGGGTAACACATCCCAGCCAAACTGCCACAATTTTTGCCCGGTCGCCAAAGAAACGTGAGGTCTGGCATTATCCTGATAAAAAAAACAAAAAAAAACACCTTTCCTGTTCGCCAATTCTGGGCTTTTTCCGTAAATTGTTGCCTTTAATTCATCCAATTGCGAGCAGTGTTGTTCAATCTCAATTGACTGGTTACTTGGCAGAAGCTCATAGTACAGGATTCCTTTCCAATCCCACGAGATGCACAGCATGATTTTCTTAGGATGAAGACCTGCTTTTGAGGTGGCTAAAGTCGGCTCATGTCGCTTACCCTAGGATATTTTTCGCTGAACATTGTTGTAAACGATCCATTTCTCACCACTCGTCGCAATTTGCTTAAAAAAGGGCAGATTTTCATTGATTTTATACAGCAAATCACAGATGAAATGCAATCAAAAGATTCTTTTCACTAGGATCATGTGGTACTTAAACATTGTAGTGATTTGTGTACCCAAGCGTCACTAATTGCTCATGGATGGTGGATTTTGATAAATTTAATATTTCTACCAATGTGGGTTATTCTCAGTCAATACTTGATTTAGTCGTCATCTGTAGTGGGGGTCTGTCTG
Organism: Acanthosepion pharaonis; assembly: GCA_903632075.3. Lineage (NCBI taxonomy): Eukaryota > Metazoa > Mollusca > Cephalopoda > Sepiida > Sepiidae > Acanthosepion > Acanthosepion pharaonis. The sequence goes on from CAHIKZ030000177.1 coordinate 59,732, forward strand.
AGCGTTTTTCATCAATCACCAACTCTAATCTTAGGGAACCACTTCCCTACAGGTCAGTCAACTAAACCACTTTCACTGTACACAGCAAATGTCTTTTTTATTGCTTGTGAGGCATTTTTGCCATACGGTAAAAAAAAGCATCAAGTGTCTAAAATGCACCTTATAATCTTCCATTTTCATAGGGATGCAAAATTGACACGAATGAAGTAATTTTAAAGAGATAGTTTGAAGTGTGCTCTAATCGTAAATGTAAGCATATTATATCTATCGATAAATGTGACATGTAACGCGTTGGACGAAAACTGCTTACCTAGTTCAAATGTTTATTAATTAATCAAATTTAAGATTCATGGCATTTAGAAACTTCTAGACTGATATAAAAGAAGCAAAAAACAACTTTTTATGTATTTAGCTGATCAGAGACGAAATATGTGACAAAGCAGGGATTTTTGAATCCCAGTAGCCTCTAGCTCTCCCTGCCAATCTTCTTTCATTACTTTTCTTCAAACACAAAGAAAGTAAGGGACTGAGCTCTCGACATTAAACTCTCACAATTTATAGTGATCTCCCAAGCGTAGCTCAGATGTGGCACAAGGCCAAAAGTAAGGGGGCACCCAGTGAGGGTCGAACTCACTACTCAGTCATAATTGTTCTAGTGAGACAAGTTTGCTAACCATTACACCGCCTCAGGGTACCCATCGTTCACACACACACACACACACACACACACACACACAGAAAGAGTCTCAAGGTGTGCTATATTTATGGGGTAAAGTGCTCAGTATCACAGATAGAGCGTGCGTAAATATAAAAGTGAACATTGAAGTCAACACTTAGAGATGCTTTGGTTAAAATGACTCTTTAAAAATTTAAAATACCATTTTTTCGCCGCTAACTAAAGCTTGCATCGTCAAGTGATTGTATACCATATTGTATAGGAAATCATTAGTTGCAGTTCGTAATTCTACAAATGCATTGAATAAAATGAAATATCTTTAGAAAAAAACTCTATAAGAAGATATTCAGTCCAATCTTCCTTCCTATTTCAAAATATTTTACCTCCAAGCGTTAAATACTTTTCGCTATATAGATGCCGTCTTATTTATATAGCCACGCAAAACTAAATGACAAAATCTCTTAAATAAACTAAACAAATGGAAACCTACACTTGTATTCATATCTTCTTCTTTTATGTGCCTCTTCCCTCAGGACGTTGGCGATCATGGCTCCCCACAACTTCCTTTTTGTTATTTCTCCTAAGCCCTGTTCTGTTACTCCAAGTATATTATGCGTTGTTTTCCTCTGTCCCTTTTGCTTTCAACCTGTCCTGTGAGTTATAGATTTTCCAAGCCCTCTTTCTTCACTATGTACCCTAGAAATTTCTTTCTTTATTCATATACGAGGAAGAAAAAGTTAATACCATACCTTTCCTTGATATTCTGTTAATTCGAATTTCTGTGGCTTTAAATCTAATCGGCTAACGTATGTAGACAGATGAAAATATTTTTTTTACTCATATCACAACAAGAAGCTCAAATCTGGAATAATTATTGGTTATTATGTAAACGCTTTTAGAAGTTGTAGCACGAATATTTACCTGATGAATAAAAATACACTAAAAATATTTTTGAAATCCTCAGCTATCATAGTGATTTCATAGACAATGCCAAAAGAAAAGCGAACAAAATCGATAAAACCGAGACTGAAAAAGAAACAAACAAACTCGGTTTATATCACCAACAAAATCTATAACTTGAAAGAAGTTTCGTTAATCGCATGATAAGAACTAGTCACAAAACCTTCAAAAACAGTTAAAAAATTTAAACGGAGATCTAACTTTGTAACAAAAGCAGGAGTTATTCAAACAGAATGCACATAATATTAGCTAAAAGAAAATAAATCGACGAACATTGCGCAATTAAAAAAAAAATGAATATAAAATCCCTTAAAACTGAACAAGACCCTCAGTAAACGTCCATGTCCATAATTTTGATCTTGAAAATGATGGTTTAATAACGACGCTTAATATACGCTCATTATTGTCCCACTTTTTTTATTAAATTAATTCTGAGAAAATGCAGGAGTCGTAAACTATTTAAAAAATGGACTTGGACATTTAATTTCTATACAGATTAAGTCAAAGAATCAAGAATTCAGGCGCTCAACATGCATTAGTTTTCCTCTTCCTTGTATAAACAATCGATTGGATCACTGAAACATGTCAAAGAAAAACATTATATGCATACATACATACATACATACATATATATATATATATATATATATATATATATATATATAGAGAGAGAGAGAGAGAGAGAGAGAAAGAGAAAGAGAGGGTAAATTGATAGCAATGTTGAAAACGTTTTTATGTGATGTGTTTAGTTCTTTAGAACTGCATATGAAGTCGTATTAGACGAAACGTGTCATACGAAAATTTTTTCAACTATATGCGATAGATTCTCCTAAAATTGTTCTTGATATAGAATAATTTATATATTGTTTAATCTACCCCCATAAACCCATATATATATATATATATATATATATATATATAAAAAACGAGCTATATGAGAATCCGACGGAATGGTGCATATATATATATATATATATATATATATATATATAAGAGCTGGCCACTCGTATCCGGGAATGTCCGTCTCTGCTAAGACGACAAACCAATCCCTGTTGCAGCCCCTGCCCAGGCACATTAATGTTTACGCAACACCCACAGAGCCCACTTGTTGCCTATCCTGCAACTATTTTGAGCTGACCTCAGTTTCAGTCTCAGAGATAGAACTCGTTATCTATCGTGATCAACAGTCTGAACAAGGCCAACACACTCAAACCTTTGGTCACGGGGGCGAGTGATTAGAATGTTCAAAATCTCACCATGGTCGACTTGTCAGGAAGATGATTCCTTTATCGGTCGATTTACTTGATGAAGAAAAATACACTGAATCTGAAAAGTACCTGAAGACCATACCACGGGTTGACCAAGGCATTCTGAGTGAAACTAAGTAAACGGGCTTTTTATTCCTTAAATTTTATTAACCCGCCTATTAAATTTACATATTATAAGAAGCACACGTGAACCATGTATTGTTTTAGTGATATATATATATATATATATATATATATATATATATATATATATATATATATATATATATATAAGGGGAGGGAAATAATTCCGTATGATAGAGCCCATTTTCAGTTCCAAAAACTGATTTTCACACTGTCGTCACTTTTGGCTATATATTCTCACCACCAAAGAACAAGATCCTGCATGCAGCGCTTGTAAAAAAAGTTGTATCAAGGGAGGCGACTCACTTTATTTAATATTTTTTTTCACAGTAGGAATCGTGAAATCGTTGTCAGGAAAAGGTTGTCAGCATCGCCCATCTATCATTAGCTAGCAAAGATAAAAAGTCACAAGACGCCAATATGGTGGGCGTGGTAGGACAATCGAACCAAAATTTGCAATGTGATCCATGGTATTCAAATTGGTCCAGACCTTAGAGTTATCATGTTCGAAAAAAAAAAAAACTGGATGATTGGCAGGAAGGTTCAATGTCTATTGTCATGCGATTAACATCCCACTCTGAATTCGTGAGTCAACCTAATAAAATAAGGTGCATTAATTTCGAAGTGCTTCTTATATATATCTATATAACTACAAAACACTCGTCTGCACAGATAATTATGTCATGAGATAATAAACTTTTTGTGGCTGCTCTCACACACACAAATATCACCATCTCATCATTTTTATTTTTTAAAAATCATTTTACCCCAAGCAAAGCAATGAAAGCCACGAGGATGCACGTGGATACTGAGAGGGGAAGAAACAGAGGGGGAAATAAAAGAACAGTATTCAAGGAGACAGAACATGATGATTGGCATTGCATTTAAATTTTTGAAAATCTTACTTGACAGAAAAGTAGCCGAAAGAGAGTTCCACGAGACAGAAGTCCTAGAGAAGAAACTGTTAGCGTAGAACTTACGGTTACAACTAGCAATTTCAACAGTGAAATTATGAGAACTAGCTGACAATCTTGTACTGTGTCATTTCTTTATTAATCAGTTCCCGTTAAGCAAGGTGGTAAAGCCATTAAGACACAAGAAATTACTGTAAGTGGAAGAAAATGAGAAAACGTCTGTGAAAAGAAAATACAGTAAAAGAACTGGGTCCCAAAAGACAGATGATGGCGATTGACGTTCCATTTGTAGCTGACAGGAGAGTAGGAAATTGGAAAAGATTCCCATACTCTAGCCGTACGAGAAAAGGTACTATTAGAATAAAAACTGTGGTTACATATCTCTATTTCAACAGTAAAATCTGTAGATCTAGCTGCCAGTCTAATGATACGCTTAAATTTATGAAATGAAACTACCAAAAAGCAAAGCTAATTGGAACAGTTATCGTGAAAATATTTTTAGAAAAGACAAAGGGAAAATTACGTTACGACGGCAGAAAAGTGACTAAAACCAAGATGCCAGATCAGGACCGAAAACGTTGCCGATTCTTCTTTAGATTTTGTCAAGAATCTCTAGATACATAGCAAATGCGACAGACCAGATGTGGCAGCAATTAACTGAATAAATATATATAATAATAAAAAAAGTATTGTTCAAAGTAGCATATATTAAATAATAAGTACTGCCCAAATACACTACTTTAATGCACACACACACGCATACATATATATATATATATATATATATATCTGTTAAATCAATTAACGGATCCATATATGACGGAGAACGCATATTTTCTACGAAATTTCTCGAACATTCAAGCCGGTAAATTTTAATTATTTAAAAAACGGAGCCTTTAGTTAAATAAATTATATCTATTAAAATAACGTATAAATAGAAGACACATATTATATATATATATATATATATATATATAGCAGCAGAATTAATGCTAAGAATTTATATTGACAACACTAATAAATTTATATTGGACAACAGTAATAAATTTCGGAAATGAAGTGATACATCATTTGATGGCACCGCGAAAGTGGAAGTTAAATGTCAGAAGAGATTGTTTGAATTTTATAAAATCATATTCCTCTCAAAGCAGGTATATGATAAAATCCGACTTGCGGGCTCCCAGTCTTCTAGGATATATAGTTTGTCTAAAATTCATAAAATTAATTTTCCACTTCGGCCTATTTTGACTATGATGGGCTATGCCCAACAGGAGTTAGCCAAGTGGGTGGTCGAAGTTCTTGATACTGTTATGCAATATTATTCTGGTTATTGAATTCAAGACTCGTTCCAGTTTGCGTCTAATATATGTAAACTGAAACGTACTATTGACACGGAGCTTCTCGTATCTTTTGCCATTTGTAATCTGTTCACGAATTCCCCTCCCCCATTGACGAGAGTAATGACATTTGTACTATTTGTATCGTGGCCCCTTAAAGCCTCCATCTTTTCCTGATAGTGTCTTTATCTAGCTGAGAGTAATGGCTACTGTCACTTTCAGCTTTGGCAGTGATATGTACCAACAGATTGATGTGGTAGCGATGGGTAGTCTTTTTGGGACTTCTCATGGTCTGCATGAGGTTATTCTGGATGGGCTCTTTTCGTCACTGATAAGATCGCCTCAACTGTCATGCACTGCTTCAATTCTGTAGAAGTGCGGAACATCTTTTCTACTAGGAGTGCTTTCCCATCTGTCTGTTAGGATGTCCTGCCCGCCAATCAACAAAGTTCTGTTATTTATCGTTTTAAATGTCAGTATGAGACGGACTATATTGGTAAGCCTATCCAGTAGACATGCACCATTAGCATCCGAGCATTCAAAGGCAAATGGGTTCTGCTATCGGGGAGAATTTATTGGCTTCTGTCACTTGTGGGTTCAAATATTAAGCGGATTTCTTCTCTGTAATGCTATGGCTCGAAAAAAGCACCATCTTAACGTCTTGGAGGCAGTTTACATCAACACGTCTCGTCCAAGGGAGCTGAAACATAAACTGGCACATATGTATTTTGCTCTGGGCAACTTTAGGGTTTTTCACCACTCCCCTTGTCTCTCTTAATTCTATTGTAAGGAGGTTTGTTTCCGTTCAGTAGTTTTTCTTTATTCTGACGATTTTTCTTCTTACGAAGCATCGGACGAAAGGGACATTAACATTTCGATTTTTAACCGAGACGATTATATCTGAAATGTTCCCTATTTTAAGAATGCTATTATATATATATATATATATATATATATATATATATATATATATATATATATATTAGGATTGATGAATCGGAGAACTGACTTTGAATTCCAGCCGAAACTATTTACATTCACTTACGTGTTAACAACATCCCTGGGAAAAGTATTAATCCTCTTCTCCCTCCTATATTTATGGGTAAATAATTGGATGGCAACTGGACTAAGAGAAGGACAACTCTGAATTCAAGCCTGCAGATTGCGCCAGGTCTCTCTATTCGGACTGTCAAAAAGTGTAGTCAAAGCCATTACCCCTATAGTCTAATTATATGTGCTGGTGTCTGGGCTGTCGGTTCCTAGGAACTGAGCTGCTTAACACTCATACGTCGAATACGACGGAGAGACCAATATATATATATATATATATATATATATATATATATATATATATATATGTTTAAATATATAATCTTATATGATATAATATCATATATATATATATATATATATAATATATATATATATTGTTATGGGGTCCTCCCCTTTTATATATAAGTGGACTCTACCAGTGTTACTTGAACTGCTGCCGGTTAATACCCACGGTCAGTCATAATATTCGAACGGAGATAGAGAGTGTGATTGAGTTGGAGGTAGAGTAATAGTGTGAGGTAACCGCTTGTAGAAGTCACAGTTACCAGCACGTAGACTCTAAGGAAGTCCTACTTCAAGACTGTATATATCTATATATTATTTGCTACTAACCGCGTTCATGGATTTACTAACAGTATTACCCTTTGTATTATTGTGCAAATACATTTAATTTCTTATCTTTAATTCTTGCGTTTGTCATTCATTGGAGACCGAATTTCATCTCGGAAACCACAACAGATATATATATATATATATATATATATATATATATATATATATTATATGCGTTTAATGCGGGTTGTTTTGTTTTCCTGTAGACGTCCTGACGAATTGTTGCATATTGGAATGCAGATTCATTCTATTTTCATTGTTGTATGTGATTTCATTCCAAGTATCTGAATCTCAGAATTCATACTCTAACCAGCTCAAGTTTGGCTTCAAATGGATTTTGTTTAATGTTGATTTCTTAGGTAAAATACAGCCTTTCAAAGCCATGTTCTAAAAGGATGCACTTCGTAATATCTACTGACATCAAATTGGCTGAGTCACATTTAATCATCCGTTGTCTTGTAGTCTTCCGTGCCTGAGCTTTTGCTATCCTTACCAGTTTCTGTACCATCCTATGAATTTACGATAGTATAAAATATTCCCAATAATTTACTCTCTCTCATTCATACAATACACGCTATTATGTATGTGCGTGTATGTGTATATGCACGTACATACTAAAAGTTTATGATGCTATTTTCATCTTTTTTCTCTTCTCAGTATTATTGAGGTTTCTGCATTTACTGTGGATATCTTTTATAGTTAGTATCCTCTTTGCCTGCGAATATTACTTCCTGGCTAGAGAAAAATAAACTTGCCGTTTTGCCGGATGTTACGAATGCTAATCGCCGGCGCGTGCGCTTGGCATGTGGCATCGCAAATGGATTGAAAGAGGCAGCTAAAACATTTTAACTTTTTGAGTGGAGCCATTTTGAGTTTTAGTCGGCTCATAAGAGAGAGAGAGAAAGAGAAAGAGAGAGAGAGAGAGAGAGAGAAAGAGAAAGAGAGAGAGAGAGAGAAAGAGAAAGAGAGAGAGAGAGATACAAATGAAAGAAAACAAATGTGTACAAAACAGAAAAAGAAAGAAAAACAAGAAGAGAAAAAACAAAAAGATAAATAAGGTAGAAAAGAAAAACAAATCAAAAAAAAATGTGAAAAGAAAAAAGAAAAGAATTAAAAAAGTAAAAGAAAAAAGAAAAAGAAAAAATAATAAAAAAAACAAAACAAAAAATGAAAAACAAAACAAGAAACAATGACAAAAAAGAAAACAATAAAAATGAAAAATAAAAAATAAAAACGTAAAATGAAATACAAAAACCCCAAAAAAGCAAAAACAGAAAAGGAAAAAAAGAAAAACAAAATAAAAGGAACAAAAATAGAAAACGAAAAAGAATTTCTAACCAGTAATGATTTGTCAAGATAATTTTAAAATATATTCTATCTCACGTGTCTGTCGTTCTTTTATTTATATATACATTCATTTCTATTCGAACATGAATTACTTGCGTGAATAGTAAAGAACTGTTTCAGTCACTATCATTCTCTTTTTTCGCCCCACAGTAACTTTCTCTTTACTCTCATCTACAGGCACATACACGGAGGGTACTAACAATTTATAATCCTTCCAACTGAAAATGTTTAGTAATTTCATCAGATTTGGAGAAATGGATTGGAGCGAAAAAGTTACACTATCTACTAATATATATATATATATATATATATATATATATATATATATATATATATATATATATATATATATTGTAAGAGCCAGGGCGCAGATTTGCTGTAGATGACCTTGTGATCAAGGGACTCTCTAAGCATTTTCGTTGCAGTGAATTATTTCTCCTTTGATCATATTAACATTTTTATGTTAAAGTTATGGTCAGTCTCGTTGTAGCGGACAACCAAAGGGACATTTTACATCAAATGAGTTGGTTGCCCACCATAACGAGGCTGACATCAACTTTGACATAAAAAATGCTACTCTGATCAAAGGAGAAACAATTCACTACGACTATATATATATATATATATATATATATATATATATATATATATATATATATATATATATATACGTGCGCGTGTGTGTGTGAGTGTGCAGGTGGTGTAAAAGGATATCAGCTTCGAATGAGATTACAAGAACTGAATTCGAATCCCAGTCGAGTTCATTATATTCACTAATGCTCAAATATCCTTGGTAAATATATTAATCTATCTCATTGTAGCATTAAATAGCAGTCTGGAGCCTAAGTTGCCAACCAGTCTAGGAGAATAACAACTGTTAATTTAAAACCTGAGAAGTATCGTTTGGAGATCTTCTGGCACACCGTGTACTTCTGTTTTACATATTCGGTTCTTCCTAAAACATTTTACCACTATAATGAAATCCCATGTGTGGGTAGTCTGACTGTCCGTTTGTAAAGGCACTGGACCCATTATATATATATATATATATATATATATATATATATATATATATATATATATATATAGATAGATAGATAGATAGATAGAGAAAGAGAGAATGTTTATTTACACAGTAAAGTTTTATTCATGTAAGTTTGTTTAAAGAATTACGATAGTTCTTTGTTTAAAATCTGAGTAGGAAACTTAGTTTCTGCTAGAAAATATCCATCATTAGTGCATTCACAGCATCACTAGGTAAAGTGTTCCACTTGTCTATTACTTTCAAGAGAAAGAAGTTGCAAATGTTTTCGAGTTCTGTTTCATCGACTCAACAGATGATAGCGTCATTTCTCATAGCTTGGCTGAGACACTTGTTCTGAGCAGATGGCAATAAGTCGATATTTTTTAAATTCTTTTTATAGTTCGGATTCAGATAGCAGCTCCATATTTAAGTACTAGTTGAATAAATGTAGCGTAAGGTGTTCCTACCTCATTTGGAGTAAGATTCATAAAAAAAAAACAACATTTAATCATACCAATTCTTTACGATTTCAGAATGTGATTGTGGAGATGAATCACGTGAAAGTATCTTTGTTCTTTTACTTGATTAAGGCAATCGTCACCTTGTGTATAAAGGATACTTCATCTAGTCTCTGACCTTTACCACAACACACTTTCCTTCATTGAATTTTAGATGTCATAACGAACTCCAAGTTGAAACTGAATTTAAGTCATCTTGGCGTTTTCTTTTTCATTGATGCAACGATATAGCAAATAATTTAGCAGAGGATTTGATCAGATGGGCGAATGTCGTTTACATAGATCAAGAATGGAGCCATGAGGGACGCCACAAATAACTTTCTGACAGGAAGATAATCCATCTTTCAGAACAAATCTTTGTTACCATGAAAAGAATGAATGATTTGACCCTATTTAGAACTTTGCCATGAATACCTTCTTGCTTCAACTTGAAAAGAAGTCTTTGATAAGGCACTATATCAAAAGCTTTGGAAAAATCCTACGTAGATTACATATGTTTTTATAGAGTTATCATAGTTTACGCGATTTATTATCGGTGGGCATAATGTTAAAATCATAAGATATGCAAATGACACAGTGATAGAAAACACAGAGAAGAAAAGTGTATAAAATCTTGGACAATGTCGTAAAGAATAGCGATAATATATGACTAACTACCAATTATAAAAAGACAGAATATATGGTTATCAGCAAGAGAAACAGTTCAAGATGCGAGCTTCGAATCAGAGATGTCAAAATCAAACAAGTACAGATGTTCAAATATCTGAGAATGTTTTAACAGTGACGGAAAATATGACACCAAAATTCTAAAGGGCATTGCAATAGCAAAAGATTTCTTTTAAAAACTCTCCAAAGTATTAAGAAACAAGTAAAGATCGTTATAATCAAAGAAGAGTTCTGAACTTCTATTTCATAGCGATCCTCCTATAGGGTAGGGAATACTGGACAATTTCCTCGCAGATAAAGAAGCGATTTGTGGTAACAGAAACGTGATTCTACAGAAGGATGCTGAGAATACCATGGACAGAGCATTTAAGATGTTTAAAGAAAATAGAAACAAAAATGGCGAGTTGGTTAGAAAGTTTAGCGCTCCTAGAAGACAAGATGGCCAGAAGAAAACAGTGAGTTACCTACGTAACAAGCTTGTGTAAATCATAACAAGGAATAATAGGGATACTGATAATACAAATATTGCTAAGAGTTATAAACAAGAGGAAGTTGTTGAATGCTATGATCGTCAAAGTACTGAAGGGACAAAGCACCTAGAACAAGATTCAAATTGATTTTTAATATACAATAACAACTGTCTGCCTAAATTGATGACTCTTCAGTTTGGAGAAAGGGCATTTTGACGTGGTGTAATGGTTAACAAGCGAGATCAATTGCGAATGTATAGTGAATTTGATCCTCACTGAGTGCCACATACGATCTTTCGCCAAATCTAAGCTATGATTAGAAAGCCACCATCACCGTTTGGAGAACGTGTAGGAAAAGTTTGTTCATTCACCTAAATTTATAACAAACTTCTTGAATAAAAACGTCACGTGTCAAAAAATTGGTTTCTGTAGAAGAACTCGACATCTAGACTAGAAAATGCTAAACGTTTTGTGGGACTTCTTTGTTCGGTTGCCAAAATGGCACTTTTATTAACATTCATGAAGCCTATCCGTTCCAGTATGAACACTTGCTGAAAACTTTATATATTCTCAATTAGCGCCGTACAGTGCTAAAAAAAACTGCGCTATACGACGTGATTATAACATAACACAAATATTAATACGAGATTTTAACAATAATGAGAACACAAATGTAAGTGAGTGACATCGTCGAAAGACAAAAATCGTATCAATTTGTGGACAGCCAATTTTGCAAGAAATTTTATGCTAAATATGCGTGAATGATACACGTTAGTATTCTATCATTAAAAATATTGGGTTAATAATTATTTTAAAATACATGACAATAGTCTTGAGTATCAACAAAACTGAATAGATTATTGCAGTATATCTGATTTGATAGTCACTTTTTGTTAAAGCGTTTCTACTGCTCCAAGAAATGGTATGTGGACCTCATTATGATACAGTGAAGCTCTACTCGAACATGAAATTATTGAATTAGATTTGAAAACATTTATTACAAACATCAGATATTGAAAACATAACTTTTTAGACAAGCTGTACTCTCGTACCTCGATTAACAACTACTATAGGAGGACCTTAATTCAGAACTGTGGAAAAGGTAACATGGAACTTCAGACATAGCCTTCCAAAGAAAAGTCCTCGCCATGCATAGTTTACAGTTATTAAATGAAAAGGACGGGGAGAAGGGAGGAAGAGAAGAGATAGAGAAAGAAAAATATAGATTTTGAAGATTATCTTATTGTATGCATTGAGATGTTTTAGTTTTGTTGATGTGAGTTGGTTTCATTTACTTATTTCTATTTATTTATGCCTAGTGTGCGTATTTCTTAAATAGATTTCACCCAATACAAGACACAAAATCTACTTATGGTAGAGGGCTAGGAGGGTCAAAATGATAATGATGAATGATGTCTTTGATATGAATGGAAGAGATGGTGACAGGAAGTGGAGATTATGAGGACAAGGAAGATATCTGTTAAAAATCAAAGATCTTTGCTAAACGCAACGGAAACGATTTTCAGTAACTTCATAAAACCATTCTTTCACTATATTTAAATGCATCTTCCGAAAGTATTGGACGAGAATGAGAAGCCTTGAGGTTATTACTGAAAAGATAGGATTTCCTCAATCAAAAGATACGATTTTTTTGTAACCACCAAAAATAGTCAGAATTCTTGTTTTCTTCATTTTTGTATTTTAGCAAAAAAATGAAAATGAGAAAATAAATTGAACAGGACGAAAAATGTAAAAAAATAATGCATGTGTAGCAATACGATTTCTCACATCCTTAAGAGAGAAATAAATAAATTCTTTTTCCTTTTAAGTCAATTTATTGATTTGAGTTTCTTAGAAATCCTGTCTCCAGTCCATCTTTGAGTCAATTTAATGACCAGAATCTTCACGGACCCGCCTTTGAATTAGCAAACACAAAATTTTGTTAGTAATTTTACATAAGACCTTTGAAATACTAACCACTCAAAAGCTTAATGGATGGTCTCCTATTCCGGAACACAAGTGGATGGATAGGGGTAGTGGGATCCCAGCCGGTGTCCATATAATGAGTAGTCAGTCAGGAGAAGTCAGTGAGGAAAGGACCAATGAGCAGTGGAGAGTCAGCAGTCACTGGATCGGGCAGTGAATATAAGGGTCCTTTTTTCGTGGTCGTTGGGAAGTATTTCACATTTTCGAAACCAAAGGAAGAAATTGCCGATTAAGTGAGAAATCGTATTATTTGCTACTTCTTAACCAGTGTCATGAAATGTATTTGTCGTTATTCTTTGTTGAATTCAATCACCGTCAGTTAACAGAGCGAGCCGGCTCTATAGATGCATGCAACCGACCTTGGATGTCATCAACGCTTGCGCAGTGTCGAGCGGAAGGCGTCGTCACACATGGAGCGAATAGCCAATTCTGTTTTCTATGTCTATTATTAAACATGATTTGAAATTCTAAAAATCCAGAAAACTTCAGCGACTCAAAACCTTTTTATCACTAAAGAACTACTATTTCCCAAAGGTCTGTTCGACCTCTAAATCAGAAATCATTTTAATGCTTTGGATGCCGAACTTTCATTTTAAGTTTTGAAACTTTGTGTACTTCATTTAAAAGGTACTAGTACCAGTATAGTAATAATGGCTGGCTTTTCGAGTCTGAATACATCCTTCTGTCAGAGTAGTTAGCTAATCCCTATTGCAGGAACCCGCTCAAGCGCATTTGTGTTTCTTGAACACCTACAGAGCCAACAATTGGCTTATACTACTACTACTATCATGACAACGCATAATTTGGTGTGATCAACATTTTGAACAAGGCTCAAAACCTCGATCATGAGGACTTGTTAACAAAACAGCCATCATCATCTTTCGATCATTTTCGTCTACTCAGTGAATGCTTGGTTAGGTGTTTAGAATAATAGTATTCCAATCGTGGCACATGGGTCCGAAACTCACTAGGGTTGATTTCTCAAGGTGGTGTTTCTTTAAATGTCGAATTTGGGAGATTATACTCTTATAGTGTCTTCCCTCTAACGAGTCTTTTATGGACTCTTCCACTTACTAAAAAGTAGTAGGAAAAGTAAGCCTCGGGGGTGGGAACGGTGATCTAGACTGGGACTCAGTGTACTCTCACACGGTAGTTTATTCTCACTTAGTCCAGATTGTGTATTCGTTGCGCCTAAACTACTATTTTTTTTATTATTTGTGAAACCCTTTTGAAGTATTCAGTTTTCCTGGTTCAGTCCTGTGCATATTTATGTACTTTTTTTACTTTCTTTTTTCGCTGTTTGGTTTCCTTCTTGTGTTTTTACTTTTTTTAAATTTTTCCGTTTTTCTTGTTTCAGTTTTGTGCGTTTTTTTTCTTTCTTTTTGTTGTTTATTTTCCTTTTTGTATTGTTTACCCCCCCCCCCTGTTTTCATTTTTCCTTTTTCGTATTTGTTTTAATTGTTTATTGGCTTTTGGTTTTCCACGTTCTCGTTTATTTATTTTTTTTGTTTGTTCTTGAATGTTCTGTTTTACGTTTGTTGAAAATTTAAAAAAAAAAAAGGCATTTATTTGTTCGGCAGTGGTGGTGGTTAAAATCATCACATCGGACAGCAAGAATGTTGAAATAAATACACCGCCTTCAAAACCGGTGTCGCCAGCAAAAACAGCATGGTCTCTAAATTAGGCCGTTTCAAAAGACGCAGCTTTCTATGCCGACTAAAGAAAAAAGTTTGAGGAATCATTTAAAGGGAATGAATTCCTAACGATTCCAGAGGCACTAGATGTTGTAAGCACACGGACAATATCTCTGCTGACTTCCGATGTTAAAGCTCGGAAATTAATTGAGGTCAGCAGGGAAAACATGGAAGAAGCGTTAAAAATACTACAGATCAGCTCCAAAGTACTCGATCGGAGAACCAATGCACTATGGGACATCTTTTTAGCAACGGCACAACAAGCCAAGGAATTGGCTGGTAGCGTTTTGATGACAAAAAACTTACGATTGCAGACGGAGTGTATGGGCACCCGCAGGACAAAAGTGACTATACATGCGGTGCCCGTGGATATTCCTGAGGATAGGATGGGGCCTTTTTCGCCAAATATGGTGAAGTCAATGAAGTAAAGGCCCTCATAAGTAAAGCAGGCAGTGCAACAGGCGACATGGAAGTTCAAGTTACGGTGATCCGGAAAAACTTCGGAGAGATAACTAACATTCTGGTTTACCGTGACAAAAGGATGTTGTGAAGGCAGGAGACCGTATTGTTGGTTGTGTGGCGTTTCGAGGCACATGGCCAAGGAGTGTCGCGACAAAAGCATGAAACTTCCACCTAGTCCAGCAACGACAACAGCAACAGCAGCAGTAGTGGTCGCAACGCCAGCAGAGGAGGGATCAACCACAAAACGACGGATGGAGTCTGGAATGAGGTAGGAAGGAGTGGAAAATCCTCTAATATTCCGTCTCCACAGGGCATACCCCAACCAAAGAGGCAATCAAGACTAGAGAAGCAGCAACATAAGTAGGTGCAGCCTCTAAAGGAGAGGCTGGAAAACAGCAGCAGCAAAAACAGCAACAGCAACAACAAATGAACACTCCAATGGAGGTAGAAAAATGCCTCCACCTCTGGCAGTATCGCTTAAGAGGAGCAGAGAGGAAGAGGAAGGAGATGAACCCCAGCAAACGCACAATGACCGTAGTACGGCGGAGAGGGCACTCTCCGTCCCTGCTTCGCCAAAATAGTCTTGCTAAAAACAAGGAGCCTTCCTACCTCCCTTTCCCGTGCTCCGTCCCCCTCTCCCTCTATCTCCTCCCTCAGTTCATTATCTACTCCCCCTCATACATCCACTTCTCCTCCCCACCCTGCAAGAGAGAAAAAAAGGGCCCAGAAGTAATATGCAAAGTGGACAAAGTGGAGTTTAAAAGGGGCCTATCAAAACAAAAAAAAAGACCTCTATTAAAGTTAGACAAAATTGAAGTCTGTTGAGGACCCTCGAAATTTACCAGACGCACCAGGAATAATCACATGCGTGAGAGACACAGGGGCTTATTTCAAAGTGTGGAGTCATCTGTTTGAGGCGAAGGAAGCCTATCCAAATATCAGGATGATGGAACTTCAAAATAGTGATTTGAAAAAACTTAAGCAATTTTGTGCCGGGAGGGTCCCTGTTTTACTCCATCCTTCCTTATATAGGGCTATTAAACTAACGTACCCTACGGACGTTGGCAGTATTGTCCTAAAAGTGCAAATGACGACGGACTTGGGCACAGGGAGCTAGGACAATCCGTCGGGGTCCTTTCCACAGCAGATTTCCGCCCGGTATGTAAATAGGTTGACATTTTTTTCTACTTTTCAGACTTAAAAGATGTCAATTAAGCTAGCCAGCCTGAATGCGAAGGGCTTGATGGATCGGAGTAAGGCTGCTCGCCTGCTCCGTGACCTCTTGTCGTTCGGGCTGGATGTCGCCGCGATCAAAGGGACCCACTTTGTTTGCAGCGTCAATGCGCGAGTGTAGTTCAACGACTGTCGTCTATTCAGCATATGGAGACCGGCATGCAAGAGGAGTTTCTTTGCTAGTGAGACGTACCCTGGATGCGAAGGTGAACCTTGTGCATACCGATACCGAGGGCCGGTTAATCGTGGCCGATATTGTCGTAAAAAGTGGTTCGTTCAGAGTCGTTGCGGTTTATGCGCCCAATAACAAGGAGGATCCGGTCTCGCTTTTTCGGCGGTTGGGGCCGTTCCTGGTGGATTCGACGCGCCTAGTTTTAATGGGGGACTGAAATGCCATTCTGAACCACAAGTTAGAGGATGGGCAGGGAGCTAGCGGGAGAAGGGGCGATCGGAGCTTGGTTGATCTGATCGAAGAGTTTGGTCTCGTCGATAGATACCGGGCCGATCACACCGGGGGAAGAAGTGGACGTGGGCTCTTAATTGGCTTTCTACCCGGGTGGTTAGCTACCTGGATAGAATTGTAGTCAGAGGAGCCGGCGTAGACGTGTTAGATTGTCCCACGTTCCACTAGGTAGGCTATTTGGACCACAAACTCGTTTTTGCCCGGATGATGTTAGACTGTATGCCTAGAATGGCTGGTTATGGAAGTTCAATCTGTCTTTACTGGACAGGTGGGACTTCCAGGAGCATATTACTAGCTTAGTGCAGCGGCAGCTAGTGGAGGCGGTTATCGGGAATAGGAGAGGGGACAAACAAGGATAGAATTAGGTCCTTCACCACTGAGTTCAGCAAACGGCTCGCTCTAGATAGAGCTGACAAGGTGAAGACGCTTTAGGCTAGTTTTTCCCGGGTGGTGGCTGAGGGGGATCCCCTAGAGATAGCCTTAGCTAGAGAAGCCTTGGAGAGTTTGTCTAGCGAACGCTACATGGGCCACGTAATTAGACATTGGTTAAGCAAGATGTCTTTGGAAGGTGTGTACATGGGCGCAGAAAAGAGACCGTCGAGGTTCCGGTCGCTATATTCGTGAAGGACAGGGCGGAGGTGTGTGTCACTTACGTCTTTCCTCTTGTTCTTTATACTTCCTCTCTGTAAAGACCATAAAAAGCCGCTCGAGAGCTCGCTATCTCCCATTTTGTGGAGGGGACGTAAGCATAAATTGACAGAGAAGTCTGTGCACAACGTCCGTGTCATGAGGGTGCTGAGAATGCCACACTTGGCGAGTCATAAGCTGGCTTTCCTACGCCGCTCGTTGACAGGAGATTCGATTATGGCGGAGATTGTAAGGGATGCCTTCCCTTTCATTACTATAAGCCCCATCCCCAACTCGCGGGTTGAGCGCCGTCGTAAACCCCGGGATCAATCGGACTTCCTTTGCGAATGTCGATATGCCTTGACAATCATTCGTCAATCCAGTGACATTTCTCGGCCTATCGTTATCTTAGTGGATGGGACCGCGAAGGATCCTCTACGTGTACGGCTCGACTTAGAGAAGGAGGAGTTTCACTCCTTCTGGTCTTGGGCGCCAGCGCCAGATTACGTCAGTAACCTTACTGGCGACTGGCTCGGAATAGGCTGCCTCTCAATGACATGGCCTTCATATGGGGCTTGGTGGATTTGCCAGACTGTGAATGATGCGACCTTGGTTTAGAGGAAACGGCTTCTTACGCCTTCTACCATTGTCCACGGATCCGCCCCCTATGAGACATGTCGGCGAGCTGACGGCTCGTATCGCTCCCGAAACGCTCGTGCCCATTGATCGCGCATACGCGTATGACAATGTGTCGCCCCCGTATTCTGGGGTGAACTAATGGTGTTTCTAACGCTGCTTGCCACGGCCTGAATAGTGATTTGGACGACGCGACTGGAGGAAGTCTTGCAAAGTAACGGTCTTTTTCATCAGGATCTGATCTGATTCTTTGAGCATCAGCTCAAAATGAAGATTAGAACTGATAGAAAACGCTTGCATTCGACAGGCTTTAGCAAAAACTGGGTGACTGAGGCGCGCTTGGTTCGTCTGAACGGGACTAGCCTTGATTTTCTCTTTTAAGACAACCTATATCACATCGGGGTGGCTTCCTGTGGAGCCCTTCTCTGGTTAGGGTAGACAAGCTTTGTGTACGTAGTTAATGTAAGTGTTGTTCCTGGCCTGTTCCCGGCCACATCTTTTTTTATAATCCTTGTTGAACTTCCCAACCTCCCCAGTTTGTTTTTGGCCCCCTTTCATCTCGACTGGATCAGCTTTATTGATTCCCCATGTTCCTATATATTTTATCCTTTCTCTCTCCCTTAGCGAGAGAGCTTCTGTCGTAGGGCAGAATACAACGGATTCTTTTTTTTTTTGATGGTTGGACGGGTCCTACTAACATCAGTTATATTTATTTTTGCTTTGTTTGATATTTTGTTTGTTTATGGATTCATCCACCCTCCTCTCTCGTTTTCATTCATACGTAAATTTTTATGTATAAATTTTATTTTCATTAAATTTTTATGTCAAGGGGTGCGTTTTTTGTAGGTGCCCCTGCGTTATTATGGTATATGGAGGATTGATTGGTGACAAACTAGTTTTTTTTTGTGGTGACTGCGCAAATTGTAACGAGTGTATGGGTCGTGAATTGGATTAGCTAGGTATAGGATAGTCAGCGAAGACCAGCTTCAACCCCTTCCCCATTTAGGCCATGTGCCATAATTGTGTGATATAGACTGGTGATATAGCTGGTCAATCGATACACATTCCTAAGTAGTGTAACACACTTCTATTGTATTTACTATTCAATACACTATTTATCTGCAACCTGTTGTTTTGGTATTTCATAACCATTTACTTGGTTACAACACCTTGGCGACGAGGATTCGAAGAAACGAACTTCACGTTAAAACATAAAAATTGTTGCACAACATCTTGGCAACGAAGAACTCGAATAAATGGTCTTCAAATTAAATCATGCAATTTTTTCCAGTTTCTACAACACTGGTGAAGAAAGAAACTCTATGGCAAATGGATATCTAGTGTTAATTACTACACTGTCAGTGAAAAAAAAAAGACATTCTGTAAAACAATAGGATTTTTACAAGTTCAATTCTGTGGTTGGTAAGAAGGTTGGTGAACCTTGTTATTTTTTGTATTCCAACAAGACAGTAAATGAACTGTATAAGTCAAGAAGACTATCACTGATAGGGGAAACATTTACCCCCTCTCTTGCTTTTAAATTTTTCTGAATAAAAAGTCAAGCAGATTTACTGTTGGATTAAATGCTTGTCAAAATCTTAATTTTTTTTTTCATTTGTGACGTAATTCCTACATATAGCTGTTTTCATAGTGGTTTTTGCTGATTTTTTTTCCTTTATTGGGTTGAATAAAGTATTGTGTGGTAATGTAAAAAAAAAAAAAAAAGAAACTCCATACGGAGTCAGGCTGAAAAGGTGGTGGTGTTGTAGTGTCTTCCCGCTAATGAATCTATTATGAACTCTTACTATAAAGTAGTAAGAAAAGTAAACCTTGGTGGTGGAGGGCGGTGATATAGACTGAACGTTGGTCAACCGATACACACTCCCAACAAATACCAATATTGGCCAATATTTGAAAGTGCCTAAAATTCATAGTGCGACCCAAGCCTTATGTGTGAAATCGGGGTTCATTAACAATACAGTACTGCATAAAAATATGACGTAATATAAGAATATTGTCCCTTATATTTGAAAGTCTCGCTCTCTTTTATGTCAACCTAGAATATATTAGCGACATTTAAGTACTGCCTCGTTTGAGAATATCTAATGAAAGATCGTTTATAAACGTTTTACAACTTCAGACGATAAGGTTCCTTCTCGTATAAAAATTACTGATCATTCCATGTTTTACAAATATTTTTTATCATCATTTGATTTAGATCCATGTTATTTCTTTTCAGCGTCTAAAAATTATTCTACCAAATTGTCATCAATGTTGTCAGTTTTATTATACCTTGTATCCTTATTTATCTAGGCTCATAAAATATTTTTTTTAAAATGAATATCTTTCTTGAAGTGTTTATTTTAGTTTCAATTTCAAGCTAATAGATTAAATTTAATTTTTACAATAAGCAAAATACTTTATTTCAAAAAATAATTTAAATTAATTGGAAGGAATTTGCTGAAATAGCTGAATAGCGCCATTTTTAATCGTTTTTCATCTCAATGTAATTTTTATTAAAAAATCTTCCAAAAATAAAATATACTTTTCTGAAACTTTATTTGTGGAATATAAGCTGATTTAAAGTATAATTGATCTTATTTGAAACAAGTATTATTTACTTTAATATAAGAATATCGCAGGAATGTATTTTTAACAGCGGCATCTGTTTATTTAAGCTGTTGAGATGTTTGAAAACTTGATGACGGATTGGTGTTTATCTAATGTAGTTCGATGGAAGCTTTAACCTTAAAAAAATAATTGAATATAACGTGACCGCCTTTTATATATAATTTTTAAGTAATCAGTAATCTTAAAAAGATTAAAATATATATTCACCGTAATGTGTTTTATTGAATCTTAAATAATTTCTAACTTTAAATTTACTATAATTATCGCTCTTTTTTTCTGAAAATGTCTTGTATGAACGTCCGTATCTACAAAAATAGGAACGTTTATACACATACAAAAAAAAAAAAATTCTTTTAAAAATATTGTTGTTTGATGATTCGTAATACGCTTTTATGATTAGCAAATATAGTTTTTACTTAATAATAATATCATCCCAAAGGGTGAAAATAATAAGAATTTTAAAATATTTAAATAATTTCTAATTAAAATAAAAAGAATGAAAATAAATCTTGTAAAAATACATTATTCATCGAAAAAGTTCTTAAAACAATAGTGTAATTAATATATCTTATTTATAAAAGCAGTCATAAGATTTTCTAATTAAATAATGTCTTAGTTTTATGCATAAACAAAAACCTCTTAGAAGGATTTCGAGAGGGGAGAGAGTTATGATGTGTGTGTGTTTTTTTTTGTGTGTGTGAGTGAGTGAGTGAGTGAGTGAGTGAGAGAGAGAGAGAGAAACACACACTGACACAGAGAGAGAGAGAGAGAGAGAGAGAGAGAGAGATGTCCGTTATATGGCTAATAGATGATCTGTTTATGTCTTGATTATTGTGTTATTTTTGTTTTTGTGATGCAGTTTCTTGTTCATTAATACTGAACCAGAATATATAGATTTCCCTCCCTGATGCAGGTGTAATGCTAACATATCCATGCAATAGGGTGTTATTTCCTCCGGGATATTAGTTGCTTCACGATGCAGCAATCACGTATCATGTTAGTATAAATGCAGTGTCCAGTTAAAAGAAAAAAAAAAACCTCTTCTAATTGCAGGATCCAAATTTCCTCTGTATTCCATTTGTAAGGAGGAAGTCCCACTCAAAAAAGAGTTGCTATTTTGTGGAACAAACTCCGTTGTTGATGCCTCCCTGAACATTACAATTTTAACCTCCCCAAATTAAGTGTCAATATTTATCTATTCTCCTTATCCTCATAATCTTCACGTCTTTCTAACTCCTCTTATGTTCATATCACATACCTCATCCAGTAAACTTCTTGAGTCTTGTACTGGGAGAACTTTAGTTTAAAAAATAAGACAAGGAAGCTTTCGCCCTCGACAGGCGAGAAACACATTTGCACAAGGCCTGTCAGTAAGGTAGGACAAATTTTTGTTGACTTACTTTTTCCATACTTTTCTTTTTCTCTCTCTTTCTCTCCCCTTCTCCCTCAAAGACATACACGTATATTTAAGATATTTTGTCAGTGGCGCTAAAACATGGTCACTATGCTTTGTTTTCCTTGTCTTTCTTCCAAATTTCAATTTTTCTTGCTCACGACGTATTTGACAAACTGGAATATCTCGTAATACATAATTATTTTAGGCGTAATTAGAAATACCCTTCGAATATTCATACTAGGATTAAACACAGGATCTTTACTTGACATCAACCAACACCTATATCCACTACGCTACCGTCTTTATCGTACATGTCAATGCAGCATGTCAGTTTTACATGTGGTCAAATGAAAGCAATGTCCCCAAATGGATGACATTCTGTATTGTCATTGTCTCAGCGGTTTTTCTCCAATCCGAGCGTATCAATCTACTCAAGCATATTTGCGTTTGTTCAACATCCACAGAGTCAACTTGTGGTATATATTGTAATTATGTTGAGCGGAAATTAGTTACAGTTCAGATATGGTTCAACCCAGTGCCATATGCAACTTTGCATTCAGAGTTACCCTTCACCTATATTGGTTGCAGTTCACGACTATATAATCCAATCTACCATCTATGCTATTTAGCCCATAGCTGGACAGAGAAAAGATGTATTAATACCATTTCCAAGGATATTCGTTTGAAAGTGAATGCAACAACCTCGACTGGAAATCAGATTTGATCGAAGATTCCTCGTTCCAAGTCTCGAAACATTATATGACTTGCATATCCACATCCCCTATATGGATGCGCATTTGATTAAAGACAATTAGACAAAAAGTCTAAAGAAAAAATTTGATTAAAAACAACTAGACACAATGATGTCTGTTGAAGAACCATTTCGTTTTGCCCATGCTTCAACGAAAATATCGACAGTCCTCGGCGATCGTTGTCCTAATATTGAAAACAATTATTAACTTTTCCTGAAGGTCATTTGAATTAATTTTAACGTAATATAATTTCATACGCAAAGTCTCTACCACATTCACCTCTCGATTTCTGATAGAGCATAAAAATCAATCGAGTTTTTACGTGAATATGGAAACGAACATTAAAGTAATGCCCTGGGATTTATTTCAAAGGTCATTCCAGGTGAAGGGACTTGCATTTCCAACACAAATGTAAGGCCTTTTGATGGTGGGTCGAAACGGAAAAAAAATTAAGGTACATGGAAGATCGAGGGAGGAGGAGAGAAAAACGAACTCGATCAAATCTGTATGATACCAAACGCATCAAACTATTAAGAATTCTCCACTTTGAGAAATATCCCATATTTAAAACCGTTTTCCATGTTATTAATGGATTCTGGGGATTTTATGCCTTTTGTATTACATTTATACGCGGCTATCACCAAAGATTAAAATATACACGCAACATTTGCTGTTCGAATTAAGTAGCAATTTAATTGGAAACCTACCTTTTTCTGGACGCGTAATTTCCTTATTTTTGCCTATCGATTCGTTTTATGAGTGTTCTTGTTTATTCATAAAAATATTTTTTCGCAGTCATTTCGAAAAAGCTGTAATTTGTTACTTGCTTTAAATTAAATGCTAATCAATAAGGCATTTGAAGAAAGACAAGTTTCCTATCTTCCAGATGATTTAGTTTCATTGATATTTCCAGTTTTTTTTAAAGTTCACTAATAATAAACTTTTGTCGTAATTTACGTTTGACTAGCATACAGTCTTATAAGAAAATAAAAAAAATTGATATATAAGCACACATCACTCTTTCTCTCTATTTATATATACACACATATTATCAGAGCTCTCTCTCTCTCTTTTTATCCCTCTCCGTCTCCTTCTTTCTCTCTCTCTTTCTCTCTCTCTTACACACACACATATATTTCTTTTCCTGTATTATTTCCCTATCTCGAGATATTTTAAATTTGCTGTTTAGTGCTCTGTAATAAAGAACAAAGCAATATACCAAACTACTATAAGAGCCAAAGGTTACAGAAAAATATATAAGAATAATAGAAGGTATCTGGAAAGAGTAACTACTCACATAAATCATTGTTTAACAACACAAAATATGCAAATAACACAATTCCCTAAAACATATATGGAAACTCAAAGAACGCAAAAGAAATTAGGACAAAAATAACATGAAAAATAATAAAAACTACACCAGCTTACATCATCTCGAAATGCTGTAACCGTTGATGAGAAAATAACTATAACCACATTTTCAGAACAAGATAAATTTCAAAAGAAAAGATAAGAGTTGATTTCCAAATGCAGACACAAAAACAAATTCCTATTAGACTACCTAAAACTATTCACGATTCAAGATTTCAAAACAATTCATCGCCTAAATCTAATAAACCGAAAAATATACAAGATACATAAATTATACAAATTAGATTATGAATAAGTAAAATAATACATTTAAAATAGTAAAGAAATAAATAAAGTAAATTTAATAGTCATGACTATAAATAAGCCTTAGCATAACTGGGAAGGGCCAATTTCAGCCTTCCTCCACATCCTTTAATCTTTAATCTCCCCCGTCGCCTATTTATAGAGCCCCCCAAAAGAGAGTTAGCATATATTCTAAATATCACTTGGAGCATGAAACTGACAGTTACAATACATTGTTCATTTTGAATGCTATACTGAAAAGTTCTTAGTCGAAACGAGAATTTTTTTAAGTTTAAGGAATTTGGTTAGATCTGGGAAATGGTTTGGCCAAAGAATATTTTATCAACCCCATGTACATAGAAGGGAAGCCGATATATTTTCACGGAAACTGAAACAGATAAAGGGGGAAAATAATAAATAAAATTTTCAACTAAAAAATAGTATTTTACCATATAGTTACTATTATTAGCTATAAATTTTCACCAGCGATGTACAAGAGTTTGAATTCCGTGCTCGTAAACTTGGCTTATCTCACACACTGCTGTCACTTCTTCGGAAACACATCAGCCACAGTTTTACTGTTTTCACATCTGGTGTTTGATTTCTATAAACGTTCAGAAAGTGATGATGTATGTCAGTAAATCAGAGTGTTTTTTTCTGAGTGGAGGAATTTGAGTCATATGCACTTTCATGTCAAAAGCCATTTTGCCAGATATAAGTTCAGCTGCTATCTGTGCAAAGGCCCAAAACATCATGTGTAATTTGTGGAAAACTTAAATATTTACACACCATTAGCAATAGACCAAAGCCAGGAGACATCATTAGCGCGACCATTATTTGTATAGTGCCCCACGTATGTGTGTATGACTGTACATTTATACGTACAATATCATATACGGATGCATTATACTATGCACAACTACATATAAGGCATTCTACAATTTAGCAATGACACGTACACACACACACACACACACACACACACACACACACACACACACACATATATATATATATATATATCATTATATATGTATATTTTTTAAATTTTTTTTTTAAGCATTTCACCCCAAGCAAGGCGGGAAGCCACTAGGACGCAAGGGGTTACAGAATGTTTAGAGCAAGATCAGATAGGAATGATGGAAGAAAGGATGAGGGTAGTGGATAGATCAAGGCAACTGGAGATGTCGATTGACATTACACTTGAATAGCTGGAGATTATAGCTCACAGGGAAACAGGAATGGGAGAGGGAGTTCCACAGGCGAGAGGTGCGAGACATGAAGCTATTAGAGTAGAAGAGACGGCTACATTTAGGAGTTTCGACAGTGAAGAGGTGAGAGCGGGATGCCAGCCTCGTAAGGCGCTGGAACTCATGACGTCTGGGAACCAGCGAATGCAGCTCTTCGGAGCAATTTTCATGAAAGTATTTGTAGAACAGACAGAGGGAGGCGACGGCGCGTCTGTGAGAAAGTGACTGTCGACGAGACGCCAGGGCAGGGCCAACTACATTGCATATCCGCCTCTGGAGCCATTCAAGAACCCCGAGGTAAACAGAAGGGGCACCAGACCATATATGGCAACAATACTCCATGCAAGGGCAAATTGTTGATTTGTAGATCTGGAGGATCGACTCCGGGGAGAAAAACTTCTTGGCGCGGCTCAGGGAGCCAACATTCCTTGCGGTGGACGAGGCAATTGACTCAATGTTCCATCTCAGGTCAGCAGTCAACGTGAGACAGAGAAGCCGCAGAGAGTTGCTCTCGATAAGTTGAGCGTCAGACATTCTAATGGAGGGAAGGGAAGGATCTCTGTGGTGATTATTAGAGAGCAGTTTTCTCTTAGAAGCGTTGAAGTTGACCAGCCAATTCATGCCCCAGTTCACAATCGATTGGAGGTCCTTTTCGAGACGCACGGCCAGGTGAGTTTTGTCAGCGAGACTAGATTTGTTTTTGAGGCAGGAATAAATTGTGGTGTCATCCGCGTAGATGCCAACTTGGGAAGTTATGGCGTCAGGAAGGTCATTTATGTAGATAAGGAATAGAGTGGGACCTAAGATGGAGCTTTGAGGAACACCTGCGTTCGTGGGATAGGAACTGGAGGAGAATCCGTTGAGAACGACCTTCAATTTACGGTTTGACAGGAATGATTGTATTAGGTTATATAATCGACCCGTAATGCCATAACCTTGGAGCTTGCGAAGAAGGCCGGCATGCGAAACCCTATCAAATGCTTTGGAGATGTCTAGTGCCACGGCTCGGGCTTCCCCGTTATTTTGAAGAGCTCGGTGGACTGTTTCAGTGATGGCCATAAGCACATCGGCTGTAGATCAGGCAAAGCGGAAACCATATTGCTTGTCTGAGAGCAGATTATGGGATGTGAGGTGGTTAACCACCCTGGTATTGATTAGGGCTTCGAAGACTTTGCCGAAGAGGGGAAGGAGACTGATAGGACGGTAGTTGGAAGGGTCAGAGGGGTCGCCGGAGTTCTTGAAGACAGGAACGATCGAAGAGGACTTCCAGCAGTCAGGAAAACAAGATTTCTTGAGGCAGTAATTGTATAGTTTAGAAAGGGCGGGCGACAGTTCAGGCGCGCATTTCTTCAAGACAATGGCTGGTATCCCGTCTCCACCACTAGCCTTGTTGGGGTCTAAATTGGAGATAACGGCCAGTACCAAAGATGTGGTTATGTTTAACCCACTCAATATGGCCTCAGTTTTAAGAGGGAAGTCGGGTATGGGTACACCGGAAGAGACGAGCGTCGAGTTGAATGAAAATTTCCGAGCAAAGCATTCAGCCTTGCCGGCAGAGGAGGTCAGGGCTTCGAACTGGTTGAATAAAGGAGGTATAGAGGGTTTGCAATTGTTCAATACGCTCTTGCAGAGACGCCAATAATCTTTGGAGCCAAATTTGCGAGATGCAATACGTTCCTTCATCCGAGCCGCAAATAGTGACTTAGCATCGTTGAGGACACGCTTACATTCGTTACGGGCAGAGGCAAAGAGACGTCTATTGCAGTCAGACATGTCACTACGGAATAGGTGGAAGTGGTTCTTATGGGCGATGGCGGCTGAGCAAGCAGCCGAGAACCAGGGGGAGGAGCGCGACTTGACCCTATATTTCCTTGATGGGATGAAAGCGTCGATTCCAGCTTTAACTCAGGAAGAGACCTCAGAAGCACATTCTTGGACGGGGAACTTAAAGACTCCATCCCAAGGGACATCGCAGAGGAAATCACGGAACGCGTCCCAGTCAGCTCGTTGATAGTAGGACGAAGTTCTAGTGGTAGGAGTTTCTTTATAGGGGGTGGAGTTGAAGGAGATGTTAACTGATACTACTGCATGATCAGAGTTACCAAGAGGGCAGAGTTGCGAGGCGCTGCAAGATTCGGGGATGGAGGTAAAGAACAGGTCGAGAAGAGAGGCTTTACCTTCCCGGTTGAAGGCAAAACGAGTGGGGAAGTTAACTATGGAGAGAGCCTTGTCTCTGCTGTCAGAAAGCTATCGAGTATCTCACAGTCTTGAGAGGATGGAGAGCGGTAAAGGAAGAAGAGATAGCTTACCGCATTGAGGAGAGAGAGTCGGAGACACATGTATGACTGGTCTGGCGATTCGAGAGAGAACTCTCTGGCCAGAGGGAGATGTTCCTTGACGTAGACACCAAGACAGTGCATGTGGGTTAGAGAGTCTTTTCTGAGGAGAGGAAGATAGCCGGAGATCGAGAGATCAGAAGAGGGAATAGACGAGACAAGGTTTGTCTCACAGAGAGCCAGTATATCCGGGCCGTTTGCAGCGAGGAAAGATTCCAGACTGCAGAAGTTTGTCCTAATGCCCCGGCTGTTGGAGAACGAAATGTTGAAGGGTTTAGGTGGTTTTTGAGGGGCTGGTTTAGGGTTAATCTTTCGGTTTTTGTAACTCATGTTGAATTTTGTAAGATGAAAAGGCCCGAAGTAAAAGAAACAGACAGTTTCGAACGTGACGCGGGCAGAGAGGAGTTGGTAAAATCTGCATCATTATGTGGCCTCAGGGCTGCCCACCGGAGGTGACTGCAGGGACACCTTTCCATGCGCACATGGCACTACAAACACCCCGGTATTATACAACTGTTGATCAGAGCGGCCGCTCAAGACGCTACGCAAGAGTTAGGGCTCCTAACTACCAGTCGGAAACAGCAACCAGAGAACTGTCAACCGTGTACCCCCAAAATGAAGAGGTGATGCCACAGACTGCACACAACACGGGGGAAACAGAGCTGCACTAATACAGAGGCCGGAGAGAAAAAAAGTACCGGGAACCCCTTCCTAGACAAGAAAAAAGGTGTAGGCCTCTACTCATGTCCAGAAGAAGGGGGAGGAGTGTTGACCGGGCGGTAAAAGAGACTACCTACTCCTATTACAGATAACACAAAAAAGGACGACACAAAACAGAGGGAAGGATTAGGCGGGAGATAACAGGTAAGGAGTCCTGGATCACACTTGGCTATACCCTATCACATTAAGTATTAACTTAGTATAAGTCCCATTGTCTATTCTAAAAAGAAATTGAAAATAAGGTTACCCGGATTTATTATCGCATCTAGCCAAAGACATTTAATTTTCCATTTTTCCTGTTTTTTTTCTTTCGAACCGGGATTTCTTACTAAACTACCAAATAAGGGAGAATCATTGGGACAAAATGTCTTTGAGTTTGGGGAGAGAAAAAAATAGATAAATTTAAAAACAAAAAACAAAACAAAACAAATAACAAAAAAAAAAACAAAGAAAAAAAATGGGTTTCTGCTAATTGAACTCGGGGCAGCAAGTGGTTGTCTGCTTTCTTCCTCATGATGGTAATTGAATGTCCTTACCTTATGTCCAACGTCGACCTGGTTGGGGGTTCAACGGCCAATCCGCCCTCCAGTGGGCTTATATATATATATATATATAAATATATATATATATATATATATATATATATATATATATAGACTGACGCTACTTTTGTTTAGTTTCTTTATTATGACAATTGTACGTATACAAGAAAAAAACAGAAAAACCTGTATAAAAGAATCAAATATATATATATATATAGAGAGAGAGAGAGAGAGAGAAATAGATAGATATTTATTATAAACTGTTATACTGGAACATGCACGTTACCACCAAAAAATGCATAATTGTTTCGAGGTCTAATTTATACATCTCATCAGCTGGTTAACATTGGAGAAACACTAATGCAACTGAGCAGGCGTCTTCAACAGGGATTATCTACCGCCCTTTATATATACACACACGTGTGTGTGTATAAATCTATATGAAATATATAAAAGTTTTCAAGTCATTATTTCAACTTTCGTTAAACTACACAATTCGTCACACAATTTATTGGAATTTCAAAACCATGGCAAAAATTGAACGAGCCTGTTGAATACAGTTTTTTTTTTTGTTTGCGTTTCTCTCGGAGAATATTTTTCATCTTTTCCTCCGCAACATTTGCTAACCAACAAAACGAAAGAGAAATTGTTTTTCTCCTGATTGATCGTTCCGGTGATATGCATCAACAGACTATCATAAAATATTTAATTACTCAGTGTTTGGATTCAAATTTATTGATGTTTCTCTTTTATATTACTTTTCATGTAATGACGGTATGAGTGCACCTTTTATTGTCCATGAATAGGTTATCTAAACTTAGTCTGGCACAAGGTTACGTGAGTAGAGCAGCCAGTGAAGATCGAACTACTTCAAGCAGTAAATTTCCGATAGTCCACTATCCTAGCAATTGCTCAATAGCAATGCGTTCCAATAGTTATTTACTGGTATTAGTTTAGTCTAAGACACTGATTGATTCGTTTTCTACGGCTTATCAACCCTTTTCAGGTTATTTAAAGCCAGAAATAATTTTTAGATTGTAAGAATTTTTTTTAGATAATGATTTAGGAGTTACAAATCTTACAAATTAAAACATAGCTGGTGGGAAAGACAAAGTGGATTCATACTTTTCACAAGGGTATTTACGCGTAAGTGAATATAACGAACCCAACTGGAATTGGAACTTAGCTCTCAAGTCATTATGCATTACACCACCGCACATTTAAGCTTACGTTACCTGTTATTCCCAAGCGGTTACCCTTCTAGGTACTGAACAAGCTCGACGTTGCTTAACGTAATCGTACTTTGAGAGGTGTTTCTACGTTATATAGCCGTAAGGCCTAGCACATTGACAAAGGTAGGGAGTATCCAGTGATGATCGAACTCATCATAGTCTAAATAGTAATGGAATTAACCTACTAGCGATTACGAAACGCCTAATTAGTACTCAAAATACCGAGTTTAACTCTCACTGTGTGCTATGTGCTTGTGCCCTTCTATTGTACTGTCTTTTTTAAATAATAAAATTTACTCTGTACGAGGCTCGAGAACTAATCAAAGGAGAAGGTTACAATTAAAATGGTTATGATGAATAAAGAGTGTGATATGAATGAAAGAGAGGGTGCCAGGGAATGAAGATTATGTTAAGGTGGATAGACAACGATATGCTCTTACTTTCAATATATTAAGTTTGTAGTGTGCATGGAAATAGCCACGAAGTAGTCTATTCACAAAGGAAAAATCTGCCTGTGGAACTTTTTTCTTAAATTTGGAACACGGATGAAATTAAGGCGATTCCTCTACGTCGAAGTAGCATAGCGTGACTTCGCAGTAAAGGTCTGAACTAGCAAGACTAAAGAATGGAACTCATCTGAGCATTTGCTCCGGAAATAGCGATGAAGTACCGATATTCTTGAGACTTTGCGTCTGCGGAAATTTTTCCATTAGAAGACCGCCTAGACGATTTTGAATCTTCCATGACTTTGATCAAATGAAACCTATAGGTCTTAGTGAGGACTATCCTAATTCAAATCTTTTGGACTGGAACGACAGAATGAAAAACAAAAACTATACCAATCAACAGAAACTACGTCACTTGAGAACTTTCAACAACAGCAACAACTAAAATGGATAGCAAATGTAACTCGAAAAGAAAATAATAACAGAATCAAATTTCCACAATACCCAGTTCATCTCATTTCTTTATTGGACACATTCAAATTTGTTGGTTGCTTTAAAATGTCAGCCCTATTCTGGTTATTTCATATGTATTTTGTATGGACACCCAATGTGGATCAAACTTACACCTCATTAGTAACAGCCAAACAGACTAGCCTCGCTAACACACAAAGACTAGGTGCTTTCCGTCACGTCCAAAGTTCTTTATAGAGAATTTCAGAACTACCTTGGAAAACATAGGGTGTGATATGTAAAGAGATGAGAACAGTATGACTTTTCAGTATCAAAATTAAAAGGTCTCGTTCTGCCTTCTCAGAAGATTAAGGAATACAACTGAAGAAAACCATGGAAATTGCAGACAAAACGTTGTGATAGAAGCAACAAAGACATAAAACCTGACCGACGAATGAATCTATGCTAAATTACGCTTTCTTACAGCGAGACGTATATTTTAAAAATACATATATAAAATGAAACTGTACAGCAGTGATGTTACTCTGACTTCATTACCGATTTCGAGTTCTGATCCAGATCCATTCTGCCAGGTAACCCGACCTGTTAGCAGGCCGCCTCTCCGCATAATTCGCTTCACGATATGATTTTAATAACAGAAAATGTATTAATAAACAAGAGGTAGATCTTTTTTTTATAATGGCAACGAGACTTGCATTAGCCAATCATAATTTGCTTGTCTGCTGTCTAGAAGTATAAGAACAAAAGCGCGACATGCGCGCGCTTTCTAGTTTTTCCTCTCTTGCACATGCGCCAATATTATGCTGTCGTTTTCTTTTACATTTACTTGAGGAAACAAACAAAAAGCAAAAAAATTGTTTCATTCAACGAACGGGCGTATTCATTCTTTAATTCACGTGCCATTCCTTTTCAGCCAAATCCACCGGGATCCTTCTTCTGTTGCATCTGAACTTTCTTTCAGTACTTTCTTTTTTGCGGCTCCCACGATTCCAGAAAACCTCTGCACCCCATTTCTGCGGGCTCGAAGTAATTTTCCAACCATTTTACTGGCACCTTTCGACCAATTCCTGGTATTTCTCACGCTTTCTTTCGTTGGACAGCGTGATGTTTTCTTCCCAAGCAACCGATAATTCTCAAATTATTAACTTCTTTGTGCTATTCGAATAAATTAATAGATCGAGGCGAAGTGTTGCCTGTATTATATGACTTGGGAATTTATAAAAATACGTTGAAGATACACTGAGAAAAAGTTAGGAATACTGGAAACGGAAACGAGGTGAAATGAATTTATATATTCTCCTTTCTTAGCAACAAAGTAAAACGTGCAGCTGCTCTCGAAAATGACCTACAATCAGTGGTTAACTGGAGCAAGGAATTGTAAAATGTACCACCTACAAAACAAAACTACTTTCATTTAATAGCCATAAAGAAACGTTTCTGACTTCTACCAGCTTGGCTGATGCATAACACCAGAAAGGTTAATTCGTTGTTCTTTCTTGGTCTCATATTTTCCAATGGCATGAGGTTGAGTCATTATAGCGATTTTCCAAGCGTAGCTTAGATGTGGCACAAGGCCGAAAGTATGGGGCACCCAGTGAGGATCGAACTCACGACTCAGTTTTAATTGTTCTAGCGAGACAAGCTTGCTAACCATTACACCGCCTCGAGGTGCCCAAGTTGAGTCATTATATTGAATCAATTGTTGCGTCTACTGCTAGGAAAATTGGTTCACTGTATCGTTCCAAATAATTTTCTCGTCAGAATTCACATTTATAAATATATCATTTATCTGTGCATTGAATATTGCTGTCATATATCGTTTTTTACTGGATATTCTTGACAAAATCCAAAGAAAGGTCTGCAATATAATAAATCCTGACTTCGCATCTCGAGTTCAGTCACTTTTCCATAGCCGTGACGTGTCTTTCATCTGTCTTTTCTAAAAATGTTTTCATGGCAATTGTTCAGATGGGCTTTTTTTCCATAGTGCCCGACTACCTGAATTTAAGCGCATTACGAGATTGGCACCTAGTTTTATTGTTGAACTAGCTCGATGTAAATCGTACGTTCTATTCTAGGAGTTTCTTTTTTCGCCTGTAGAACTCCCTGCAACATACAATTTAAAAAATTGAAATGCAACACAGATCGCCAACTTCTGCCTGTGTCTGGGCTATAAATATTTTCATGGGAATTGTTCTAATCACCTTTCACATTTGGTATCCCGACTTCATAAATTTAAGCGCACTACTAGATTGGAAGCTACGTCTCATCATTTAACTGTTGAAATTGCTAAATGTAACCGTAGGTTATATTCTAATAGTTTCTTTTCTCGCACTTCTCGCCTGTCTAACATTCTTCCAGCTTTTTGCTTTCCTTTCAACTACGATTTTCAAAGATTTCAATGCAACATAAATTCTTATCTTTGGTTTTTCTTGCTCGGTTCTTTTATTGTTCTTTCTCCTCGTTAATGTTTGCTCAGTATCCTCCACTCCCAGTAACAGCTAGCGTTTTAGTGACTTTATTGCTTTGCTTAGGGGGAAATGCTTAAAAAAATACATGTAGATAAAAACATGAACAATTAATGAATTTAGAGGGGGAAGAATATACAAACGAAGAGAATAAATTTGCATAGGTATGAGATAATGGATATTCATATTTATCAATACTTCATCTGATGAAAGGAATCATTTTTATCTGAATTTCTATGATAGGCTTAAAAATAAGTTTTGTAACATTTACGATTTTAATGAAAGCCTAACATTTAAAAAGTAATACATGTCTAAGTGTGATTTCGTGTTAACAGGGATGATATCGATAGTGTGTTGAAAGGTAAAAATAGGAAGAAAGCTGTCAAATCGTGATAAGATCAAAACAGGTCCACCTCGACCGACAAAGGTCAAATGATAAAATAGAGATCCCATTCTTGATAAAAAACAAACAAACAATGGACTCATAATCCAGCCTTTTAGTACGGAAATGTCCAGTCAAGCGTAGATGGCTAAAAACAAAGGTCATTTCACAATATGTTAATCAAAGAATAAATGAATAGGTAAATAAATAAAAGCAAAAACAAATCGTGTGGAAAATTTTGTATGTATCTATCGGTAAACTGTAAATAGTAATCAACGTATAAATACGCAAATTTTATTTTTGTGCAAAAATGGGCTTTAAATACTTCTTTTGAAGAAGAAGGATGAACTGGGAAAAAGGAAGTAGAGGGAATAAGATTATACGACGATTTCATCTGAACTTCATTGACTTTGAATTAGAGAAACAAAAAAAAACATGGGATTGCAAACGTAGAAAGCAAGACGAAAGAACCATCAATTGACTTCCGCAAAAAAGACAACATAAAATTTATTAGGGATGTAAAAATCGAACAGGTACAAAAGATTAATTATCCGTGTAGTGTCGTAACAGGCGAACGAATGTGTATGACAAAAATCCCAAGGCGCATAGGAATAATGAAGAATGTCTTCAGGAAACTAAGCAAAAAATTAAGACAAGCACGAAGAGCGATTCCAGACCTTTATTATTATGCTGCACATTTAACTGGAAATTTCTTTTTTCTTTCAATTAGGTATTGATATTAAAATACTAACAACAATCTCGCTAGGATGAGCATTTTTGTTTTGCTGTATTACATAGTGTAGATTTACAAAAGGCGATTATCTCCCTTTGTTTGAGATGAAGTCACAAGGGTCATCTGACGGTCGGTGAGTGACGACAGTTCATTAAGTGAAGAAAGCCATATTTTATTTAACACGCGAGAGAGACAAGACGTGTCTGTCTACAGAGTTACTATGCAGACTGGTGAATTCCTTTATTCCCACTGGAAATATTTAGTAAGACACTCTCTCCTTTTTTCCTTTTCATACAACTTGTTGTATACATAGTTTCAATGTGTGGAACGAATTTGTGATAATAATGTATATATCCGTATAAAAAAACAATTCATGTTTATCATTCCCTTCTTTCAGATATTCTCTTCCGTCCGTGTATTAATGTGTTACTATATCAAGGATATGATAATGCCTATAGTAGGTATATACAAACGGGGAATATTTCCTTTTTTTGTAACATTTTCATTAATAGCACAATATATTATTAAAGGAAGAAAAGAGTGTTGAACCGCTGGGTAAGATAAAATCTCTATGGAAATAAATGCTGGGGCAGATAAAGAAGTGACTTAGATCTACCAATGACTTCTAAGAATAGCACGCAAAGAAAACGTGGGCAACAGGAATTTTGTAATCGTAGAGGTGGGATCCGAATGCAGAAGCCACACTTAATTTCCTTCACAACGGTCTACCAACGTCAGCCATCGACAATTCTGTTATAGTCATACTTTTCCATTGTTTCACATTGTCCAACCAGTTTTTGCGTTGGTGTCCTCTTCTACGTCCACCTTCAAAGTTGCCTTGCATGATGGTCCTGCAGAGGCAGTTGTGCCTTGTAACATGTCCAAACAACGCCATTTTTCTCCGTTTGACAGTGGCGAGAAGAGGTTCCTGGTGGTCCACTAAACTTTCAACCCTTTCCGCACAAACTCATACTTACAATCAGAAAAAAAGACAATAGAAATTTTGGAGAAAATTCAAGCTAATGAAAAAAGTGCCTAGAAAATATAACAGTCCCACGACACGTTGAAGGTAGGGGAAAAAGCGCGAAACCTAATTCATGGGGTTGTGTGAGTAGAGGCAGAACAGGGGCAAAGAGAGATATTAAAGTTGAAAAGTTATCTAAAGCAAGAAAAGACTGGAAATTATGGAGAAGAATGATCGTATATGTCTTAAATGTGTTCGGCTCATCAAACGTGTAAACCCGCTGATTTCATTTTATTATAGGATTAGAGGGACTAAAAAAAGAAGAAAAGTGATTACATCTCATATCTGTCAACCTAGAAATACGCATCAGTTAGGAATTACTCATTAACAACAATGTCTGAAAAATGCCATGTGAAGGCAATGCAATGAACAATAATTTGTACAGTAAGACAAGATAGCAGGAATTTTTTGTGATTTAATGGCTCAACTGAAATTTCCTGGCGGTTTCTGTCGCATATTTTTGTGATGT
Organism: Acanthosepion pharaonis; assembly: GCA_903632075.3. Classification (NCBI taxonomy): domain Eukaryota; kingdom Metazoa; phylum Mollusca; class Cephalopoda; order Sepiida; family Sepiidae; genus Acanthosepion; species Acanthosepion pharaonis. Next base: position 96,306 of record CAHIKZ030000177.1, read on the forward strand.
CAATGATCACTCGTTGCCACTTTTGTCTTGTCAACGAATACTCGTTGTCACTTTCGTAATGCTCGTTGTAGTAGAGACTTTGTAATCGCAGATACAACTATAGTAACGCCGTCGAACAATACTGGTGTCAGTCATCTTCGAATATCACTCGCACTAATAGTACTTTCTCGATAATACTCGCTCGAATAGTAACCATCGAATACTGATCCGAATAGTAATCCGTATAGTGATCAGTATAGAGAAAAGAATAACGATCCATATAGTAACAGAGGTAAAGGATAGTGTAGAAAGAGTGATTAATTAGACGTCACGCTAATTCCCATATATACCTTTCCTTTACGATCTCGTGGTTTACTTATTAAAAATGGAATCACACATGTTTGCTCACTGGTGATCTGTGTTCAAAGTCCAGCGTGGGCAGCTACACTTTATTCCTATATAATGCATATTATAGGTTATATTCATACAAAATGTTCGCTTATATTAAAATTACCAGTCTAATAATCAAGAAACTCAGCCGTAAATTTAAGGATTAGCACATATTGCAAAAATGTCTTTATAAGCTCTTGCTTAAGGGCCATCGATGTCTGTAATTAGGTCCTATTCCAAGTAACTTACTCTTTGTAGAAGTCATATTATCCATTTTCAAATATATATGTAAGAAGAATTATTTTTTTTTTACTAAAGTTCACCCTACCTTCTGTAGGGTGAACTTTAGTAAAAAAAAAAACGAATCACTCAAAGTAGAGGGTTTCTAACGGTGTTTTTTTTTGCATAAGCCGCAAGAGTGAGAAGAATGAGGCGCTGTTGATGAGAACATGTGGGAAAGATAACAATTAACCCTAGACTTGGAGCGTTTAAGATTTTAGTGGTCAGAAAAGTATCGTCTTGGGAGTTGGTTCAACAAAGTAGTAGTTTGTGGAAAGAAGACGTTTGAGTGAAACTTACTTTATACTAATAGAATACGAAGAGTTTGATGGTACTCCATTTCAGTGTAATTATCTAAACACGAACTACATTTAACTGTATTTCTATTAATCCTTAGTCCGTAAGAGTCTAGTATTAAATGATATTTCAAAATGAATGCTTACAACTTAAAAAGAATGATCTTGCAATAAATGTAGAAATATTCTGTAATAAAAAAAAGATCATTTTTGCATAAATGATGTTATGAAATGATACATTTATTAAACAAATTCTATTTTTCTTTAAACAAAAGGTATAATTGTTTTCTGTAGCTTTAGTAACTTTTACGATTATTTTCCACTTTCCATGTTGATATTAGTTTTGATTTATAGTTTTAATAACAAACACACACACACACACACATAAAAAGGATTTTTGCTAATATCGAGGCGAACACGAACAGATCATAATTATTACGTGACAGTTTTGATTGGAAACTGACTTATTCTTTTAAATTGTCAATATCATTAAAATACTAACAGGAATATCAATAAGATGTGCATTTGTTTTCCCATTACATTAAGAAACACAATAGCAATCGAATCATTACAATAATTATTGAGTAGGAACAAAAGTTGGCGTTTTAAGTGAATTTCTAAGACAATTTTTAGATATCTGTACATAGATTTAATCAAATGCATATCCTATTTTATTCCGGTATTTGTTTACAATCTCTGAGATAATTTCATGATCCCATCCTCCTAGAAATAGACATTTTAATGTGTGATGAAGCGGTATAATTGGTTTTTATAACCTTTCAAAGAATTGATATTTTTCACATGAAGAGAATTACGTGGGAATCAAAATAACTGTCAATTCGAAAATGCAAATGAGGGTGAGTACGACATGTGTGTAGGAAATTTCAACGAAGTTGTAACAATTTCTAATAGGTCTGCAAATATATCAGCATTGTTTTGATGGAAGGAGACACCATTCCGAATGGACAATACCGAGCGTTTTCTATCGATTATTGTTTTTAACCGGTCCATCTGGGAACAGTACTTGTCTGAATTAAAGGTTTGGCTTTACGGATGAAGCTCATAATACACAATATCATTCTAATCCCACCAGATACACTGAATCGACCAGCATCGTGTTTTACTGAACATTGTTGTAAACAATCTATTTTTCAAAAATTGTTTTTATCATGTTTAAATTAAATAGTAAATATAAATGGTTAAAGATGAAAATGCGGTCTGTTGAATTGTCCTTGCAAATCGTGAGGCACCCAATTGGAGCTGTTCATGGATTTTCATCTTACTTAAACTCTCATAGGTTGAGTATCTGTGAAATGCCCTGCTTCGTGGGATCAGGCTGATTCTTAATCAGGGTTTTGATTTGGTCATTATCAACGACTGCACGCCTGCCTCCAGATCAGAATTTTTACTTGCAATTCTAGCGAGCCACATTCAAACCACACTCTCAGATCTGGCAGCATCTCTATAAATGAGACATTTTTGTTTCTGTTTATACAGTGGTTTTCTGTCCTTTCAGAATTAAATGTTCATCAACTGACGAAAATGCATTTCATTTTTCTCCATTATCACTTTTAATATTAACGCATTTAAAATTCACCATCCAGATATGAATTGGATAGAAATATGACTAGAAACGTCACTTTTATAGAATATATATATATATATATATATATATATATATATATATATATATATATATATATATATACGTCTTAAATTTTAGTCACGTGCGAAAAGAAATTACCTCTTCATATGTCCCCTACTAAAAATCACTATGAACTTTTGTTCAGGCCCAATAGAAATGGATACATCGCAGTTAAGAAATAACCAGCATGGTTGAGAACAAAGCAGAAAGAATGCTACATATAGATAACTACATGGTTTTTTTAAATTTTACTCCAGTCAAGGTAATAAAGCCACTAAGAAGCAGGAGGTTACTGAGTGTGAAAAAATTATTAAAAAGAGAGAATAATGAAAGAACAAGAATTAAGAAGACTTACGATGACGATTGACATTGCATTTAAATTTTTAAAAGATCAAAGTTTTCTAGAAAGCAAAATGCCAGAAGAGTGTTCCACAAGCGAGAAGGGCGAGAGAAGAAACTGTTAACATAGAAGTTATAGTTATATCTTGTAATTTCAATTGTAAAATGATGATACCTAACTGCCACTCTCGTACTTCGCTTAAAGTCGTGATGCCAAAAGAAGAAAGCTCATTAGAACCATTATCATGAAAATATTTATATTAGGTCCTTGAATAAGTTCTTGCTGTTTTCCAACAGATGGTGTTCCCAGAACGGCGTGCGAATAGTTTCAGATGGTAATGCATCTATAAGGATGTACTAAAAGCAAGCTTGAAATTCAGTGTATGTCATTTCGCCGAAGTGTAAATAACTTAAGCGCTAAAAATGTCGTATTTTGTGCCAAAGAAAGTATTTGCGGGGAATATTACTGCACTACTTTATTCAAAAGAAATATGCAGCTGAAGCAATCAGAATTCTTTATGAGACTTACGGCGACCATGTACTGTCGGTAACAATATGCAGAGATTGGTTTAGACGCTTCAAAAATAATGATTTTGATATTGAAGATAAAGAATGCTCTGACGCGTAGAAAAAGTTTGAGGAATTGGAGGTATTATTTCATGAAAACTCATGTCAGGTGCAAGCTGAACTTTCAGAATCATTAGGAGTTGATCACAGAACAGTTTCGAAACGTTTAAAAGCATTAGAAATGATTCAAAAGCAAGGACATTGGGTGTCGTACGAGTTGAAGTCGAGGGACATCAAACGGCGTCTTGTCATGCTTCAATGGCAGAAAAGATTTTTTGAATCGTATCGTGGCCGGCGATGAAAAGTGGATACACTACGATAAGCCTAAACGTAGAAGGTCGACTACAATTGATGCGTTTGAGCTGAGCATTGAAGAAAAACGGCCGCTATACGAGCAGAGACACGACAAAGTGATCTTGCAACTTGACAACTCTAGGCCACATTTTACAAAATGGGTGAAAGACTTCTTTGAAATGCTTAAATGGGAAGTCCCAACAGCCGTATTCACCATACATTGTCCCGTCCTATTATCACTTGTTCCGATCGATGGCACATGGCCTGGGAGAGCAACACTCTCATTCTTATGAAGATGCCAAAAAAGGGGTCGACCCATGGTTAGCCTCAAATGACGTGTCGTTTTTTAGACGTGGAATTTAAATGCTGCCAGAAAGATGGGGAAAAAGTAGTGACTAGCGATGGACCATATTTTCAGTGACATATTTCTTACTAATTTTTGTATATAAAACACTATTTTTCATGAAAAATCAGCAAGAACTTATTCAAGGTCCTAATAGAAAAGGTACAAGGAAGTTACATTACGTCTGTGGTAAAGTGACTGAAGCCGAGATATCAGGTCTTAATAATACTTAATAAAATATCATATGCATTCACTTTTTAATGTTAAAATATGCATAAGCATTTACTTAAGCCATTCACGGTGCCGAGGCTTGTAACGAACTTACGATAAGGAAGGAAATATTTTGGAAAATCGAGAAACATTGTACGCAATATAAACTCCGTTCTAAAATAGGTTTGTAAGTGATGTTTCATAAATCACTAAGATGTTAGTTTAGCGAGGTTAAATAGTGATGGATAGACTTTGGTGACAAGAGACACTTTCCTCACAAGGGAATAGCACAGATCATTCTGTAAACCAAGATAACTTAATTAAAAATGACATTTACTAATAACGAGCAGCGGAATAAACAGGACAAACGGAGAAATTTAAGATTACAGACAACTTTGGCCACCAGTAGAAACTCGGAACGGAGGTCAACGTCAGCGTGTATCACGAGGAAAAACTTTGTAACCATAGAGAAAAAATATCAGATTGTTTTCCATGCAATCAGCTACTTATTGTTTCCAGGATGTTATCCGAAATAACCTAATTCCGATTTACCGTATGTGAGTGTAAAAAAAACGAAAAAGACCTCGGCCATATTAGACGCACTATCATTCCAGCAGGGACATACGTCGATATGCTTGTGATGTAATTGATTGCGGTTTGAAAGGAGAAATCGGAGACTAAAGTTCGAATTCCAGCCGAGTTCGTTACTTTCACTTACGCGCAAATACCCTTGGAAATGGTAGGAATCCATCTCCTATCCTATACTATGGGTTAAATAGCAGAAGCTGGGTTCTATAGAGTTCCATACCATTCTAGAGATGGTAACTCGATAAAATCAACTTTCTCTCAATAAGTCTCGGCCCATTAAAACGAAAAATGACTGAAAGTCACGTCGGCTTCGCATTCTGCTGCAGACCGAAAAAGAGTTTTTTTTTTTTTTAATTCCGGCAGTGCATATTGAAGTAAAATGTTTTTAGTGTATTTATGTATGTAATGCTTAAAGAAAGCTCTCTGTACGTTAAAAAGAATTGCAAAAGCCCTTTAGCTGTAGCAGAAAACATTACTGTATATAAAATCAAGATAGCAATAAAGCAAGAAATACATCAGTGTCTTTATAATAAGGAAATATCCCACTTTATTACGTTAATTAAACAGTATTTCGTGAGTACTTCTTTTTTTTTTACAGTAATCCCTTTTAAAGTGTCGGTCGTATTGGTAGTTGTAGTAATATAGTTTGGGAAAAATATCATTATGGAATCGGGCTAGTTAGAGAATAGAGGAAAAATAGGTTATCAGAAGTATATAAAACGCAGGACAACTTATACGCTGCCAAATACGTCAACTTTTTGCCTTGTGTGAGACGCAGCTTTACTAGGTTGATAATTAAATTTATACCATATCATAATTTACTAAGTTAATGTCCTTATAAAATTGCTATTAACCAATTGATGGTATTATGATTTTCAAGATCTATGGCATCTTCGATATATATGGTATCTTTTTCAAGATATATGGTATCTTCAAGATATTTGATATCTTTTTTCAAGATATATCCCATATGAAGTTGAAATTATTCGTTTCTCTTATGAAATATTTACAATAATATTTAAAGGTAAGATTTTCCTACGCAAATCGAGGGTTTTTCATACTCAAGATAAATACAAAATAGTATAGTTAACGCATTATTATGACGCTGGCTACGAATTGTTTGGTATTTTCTGATACATTTCCATCAGCAAGCACCAACAAGAAGTAATACTTTTAGTGTGAAAACAATGTTAAAACTTCAATTGAAGCTATAAATCAACTCAAAAATATTAGAATTAATCAGGCTTTCTAGGTATGTAAAAGAGTCAACATATTTTATTGATTCATCTGAGGCAGTTTGTATTGAGCTTTGTCGGTTGAAGTCTGTGAACTTTGTTTTAGAGTCACTGACATAGGGTTCAACATCATTGGCAGCATACTCTAGATGATGTAGGAGTACTGTGGCATTGGTAATGGTATCTGTAGTGATAGATAGGTCAACTGCATAGTCAATATCTGTCAACATTTTTGCAGGATATCTTGGTGGTAAAGTAATACCTAGATGATGATATTAGTAGAGAGACTTTCTCATTACGTAGTCAAGGGCGATAACAAAGAGAAAAAAATGCAAGCATGTCACCGTAGAGGACTACTGCTTTGATTTCAAAGGAATTAGTGTCTTCATCTGGGGATATAACCAAAGATTTGGTATTTTTGTATAGCATCATTATGACAGTTACTGTCTCAGGGGTGGGGTGCCATATGCCAGAAAGATCTTCACCATTTCGCCTGTATGGATTGAATTGTGGCGTTAGAGAAATCTACAAAAAGTAAGGCGGGCTGTAGATTATTTGCACTGGCGCCGTCAATAATCAGTCGAGTAGTCAGGATTGGTCGAACAAATGATCTATTTGTGCAGTGGACTACCTTCAATAAAATGGATGCTTTTTTTGTTTTGTTTTATTTAAGCATTTAACCCCAAGCAAGGCAGGATATCACTAGCACGCAAGGGGCTACAGAAAGTTGGAGCGAGAGTAAAGAGGCGTGATAGAGGAAAGGATGAAGAGAAGGATAGGGAATAGATCAAGGCATCTGGAGATGTCGATTGACATTACATTTGAATAGTTGGAAACTATAGATGTCAGGTAAACAAGTAATAGATAAGGAATTTCACAGACGGGAGGTGCGACATGAAGCTATTGGAGTAGAAGAGACGGCTACATTTAATAGTCTCGACGGTGAAAGTTTGGGATCGAGATGCCAGCCTAGTTGCACGTTTAAATTCATGCTGTCTGGGAACTAGCGAGAGTAGCTCGACGGAGCAGTTACCGGAAAGTAACTTTTGTAGAAAAGACAGAGAGAGGCGACGGCAGGTCTGTGAGAAAGCGACTGAAGACGAGATGCCAGATCAGGGCCAATTACATTACATATTCGTCTCGGGTTTTTGTCGAAGACCTTAAGACGAACAGCGGGGACACTAGACCATATATGGTAGCAGTATTCCATGCAAGGGCGAATGGTTGATTTATAGATTTGAAAAATGGACTCCGGCGAGAAAAAAAAAACTCTCTAGCGCGACACAGGGAACCAAATTTCCTTGCGGTGGATGAAGCTAATGATTCAATGTATTTGTTCCATCTCAGGTCAGTGGACAGTGTGAGACCAAGCAGACGCAGAGAGGTGCTCTCGTGGAGTTGAGAATCAGACATTCTAATGGGATGCAGGGATGGTTACCTGTGGTGAGTAATAGAGAGCAGTTTTGTTTTTGAGGCATTAAAGTTAACCATCTGATCTACTAGACAATCGCAAGCAGAGATTCCTTCGAGCCACTGTAGAGGCGGTCTTAATGTAGGGTGTCACTGCCTGGACATTAACTAAAAGCCTAAAGTCTAATTTTCATGCAACCTACACACGGATGCTCAGAACTATACTTAACAGCACTTCAGGACAACATCTGAATAAGTCACAGCTCTGTGGAGCCATCGCTGATATTTTTACAATCTCACGCAAACGCAAAATGCGCTTCGTGGGACATACCTGGCCAGCAAAACAAAAACTTGCGAGTGATCTACTGGTCTAGATACCTAGCCATTGACGAGTTGGTCGCCCAGAAAACGCCTACATTGACCAGCTGTATTTTGACACAGAATGCCTACATAATTATATTCAGAGATTCAGGACCGTGATTGTTAGCGTGATAGATTCATGAATATCCGATCTAACCCGACCCAATAATAATAATAATAATAATATATATATTATAAATTGATTTATTTAAAATATGTTTTTTTACACAGTTCTAACAATGTTTCAAAAATGGTAGCTAAAAGCTACGAACACCGGATTATATACACTGTTCTTTTATATATATATATATATATATATATATATATATATATATATATATATATATATATATATATATATACCGGGTGTAACAGCAAAATTGTCCAAATCGTGTGACAGCATGGGATAATAATCCATCCCAAAAACACTAAACTAATTGAGTTTCTTTTTTTTGTATATATATTTTCATATAAGATGCTCAGCCATCTTGACACCATTTGTAGTAAGAATCACTGAAAACACTGAGTTATTGTTTTGTGTCGGCGCCACTATGTTTTCCCAAATGAGCAATGTTTAGAGGAAAATAATTATTCAGGTCTTCTGTAATGGTACCATCATTATACTGTGGCTTCCATCTTCAAAGACAATTCAAGAATTATCTAGAGAATGGTGAGTAAGTTTTTAAGAGAGAACAGTAGAGAGGAAAACTGTATCAGGAGTTCACAGCATCAAAAGGGATCATCATTTCAACTTAAATACATTCTTATTGTTTAAAGTAGAGTCCAATAGTTTTATAACAACCTCGGAGAATTCCAGTAAGATATCTTTAATCATTTCTAAGATACAAAGTTTAATCTAACAATAGGACAATTTTACTGTTACACCTGGTATATATATATATATATATATATATATATATATATATATATATATATATAACGGTAACTCCGACCAATTTATGAACAGGAGACATCTCAATGCCCCGAAACCTTGTTGTCAACTTTTTATGAAAACTATTTCTGTCGCGAGATTTCTTTCATTTATTCAAAACAGAATCAATTGCAATTAAGAAAAAAGTTGGAAATATGATTCTTTTCTTGATTTGAAAGATTGTGTCTGTGTTTTCGAGTAAGGAAGCCTGACGACTGAATTTGGATCTTGATCTTGCTTTAAGAACAACGGAAGGAATAAGGATAGTCCAGACAAGAACGATAAATCTGTTTTGAAAAAAAAAAGGAAATGGAATTAAATTTGTTTTATTGTTGAGACGTCAGTGAAGCTGTCGTACACAACTGGTCGGAACAATTGAACTAAAAATCAGTACCAAAAATTAATTAACATAAATAAATAAACAGATAGAAAAAGGGGAAAAGAAGAATGAGGATGCTGAATGAAAAAGTTATGAAGAAAACTAAATAGACGGGATGAAAATGAAAACCAGGCAAGCTGTAAGAATTATGAAAATAATAAGATGCAAATATTGTTGTAGTAAGAGAGGAAGAGTTGAAACAAGAAGAAACGAAAAAGAATAAAGATGACGAAAGAAAAAAGAAATGATCAAAATAATAGTCAAACATCAGAAGAAAGGAGCGACAAAGAAGAATAAAATAAATATAGTAAAGGAAGAAATAAAAAAAGAGGATGAAGTTGGAAAGTTTAAAAAGAAGAACGGAGAAGACGAAAAAACAACAGGGAAGAAAAAAAGAAAAAAGAATAGAGAAGATGAAATATGAAATAAGAAGTAAACAAACTAGAAAAGAAATAAGAAAGACAAAAAATTACCGAAAAGAAAGATGATAAAAACATGTAGTCGTATGGAAAAAAAAGGCGTATAAATAGAAAATGAAGGAAGTATTCTTAAAAAAGAATTACAAATCCTTGATACCTTAAATTTGAACTATTCTGAAATAGCAAAAATCTATGTGCAGATTAAACAAGTTGTAAAGACTAAAGAAAGAAAGAAAGAAAAAATAACAAATGAAAAATCAGGAACAAAGAGGAAAAATGAAAAATTAGAACAAGATGAATTAGAAGGAAAAGAAAAGGAGGAAATTAGACAGTGAAAAAGAGAAAAAAGAAATGAGAAAAAAGAAGAATGAAAAACAAATCAAAACAAAATAGGAAACAAAAAGAAAAAAATAAGGAGCTAAAAGTGAAAAAAAGAAAAGAAAATAGTAAGAGAAATAGAAAATGAAGAACAAAACACACACAAAGGCGTGTAAGCAAAAAGGTAAGTAAAATATCTGTAAAAAATACCATACAAATCATTACACCTTAAATCTCTGTTCTGATCTGAAATCGCATAAAATATTAAATAAAAATGCAAAACATCTGAAAAGTCACTTAAAAAACTCATTATCTTAAAGAATTATTAATTTTGTACTATTAAAAAATAATTACATTTCTGCTACTTATTTATGTTTTGCAAAATATTGTGTTGATTTTTTATCCGCGTTAAGCTTCGTTTATACACCGCAAATTCAAATCAAGATACGGTTACGTTGCGCTAATTCTTCAAGTGAAGAGGACAGGCTTCTTTAAAAATATCAATGCATGATTTCTTTTATAAAACTGAACGAGATTTCGCGTTTTTAAAAGAAATATTTTCCACGTTTGCAAATAATATGTCAGCGAAAAATATTAATTCTTGTTTAAGTTAATTTTACAATTTTGGAAATAGTTTCTGTGGATATGCGTGTAGCATAACGGCTATAGATATGAAAAGTCGAACAAAAGTTGAATTCAACAGACAATGATAGAACTAGAGAAAGGCATGGATAAATTTCCCAGGTATATGTAAATTAGAAGTGTAGACTTGTCTTTCTAGGCTTGATAGAAAGCAGTCTGAGAGAAAGACAAGTCTGAACCCACAGCCGTTAAGCAAAAAGTAAACACAACAAACTAGAAAGTAACTAAGAAAAAGTATCAAAGTTTTACTTCTCATTTCTAGCTATAAGGATAATAGAAGGATAGACTGAGATCTCTAGCCTTGGATTGTAACCAACCTGTGATAAAAACAAGCGTGGAAGCAAAACTGTGAAGCAAAACGTGAACGCAACAGACTAGGATAGAACGAGGGAAACAGCAGGGTAGAGTGTACACTCTAGCCTTGAAAGGTAGGCAGACAAGAGGAACGGCTACATGAATTCACAACTCTGGAGAAGACAACGAGAGACTGATACACTATATTTACAGAGATGTTAGAACAATTCATAGACATTAATAAAAGGAATATGTCATGCGATATCTAAGTCCTAAAGGAACATGACATTTAAGGAAAAAAGGAAATAGATTTTTCAAATTAGTTTAGTTTTGGTTTGGTTTGGTTTGTTTTACGGAACATCAACTTCAATGTATTATTTAATGCCGACAAGATTTTTATTGCTGATAATATTTTTTTCAAAAGTTATTCCTGGTAATATTTTTTCAAAACAGTATTGCTGGTAATAATTTATTGCTGGTATTAAAACCGATTTTTATACGTTTTGATCCCAGTTTGGGGGGTTAACTATTTGCCCATAGATGGGACCCTAACAGGTGCTGCCACCTCGGTTCAGCGGGGGGACTTGGGAAAACCAGCAATTAAAAGGTGGTTTCACGCTCTTCAAAACCTTTTGATCAGAGGTTTTGCTGTTGGATATAGTTTATCGTCTTACCCAGGATGCGCAAATTAGTTTATTCTTTGAATACTAATTGAATTTACTCAATTCCTCCAACCCCTACTAGATCATAGTTAGTGAGAGAAATATGCATGCAGATTCTTTGGCTTAGAATTTCGCTACGTGTTGGCTAGCCCCTCTAAGGAATCTGGGTGCGGGAGGCAAGTTGACTCTTAAAATACTTGCGGCTGTCAGCTGTCTTCGTGTCGCTTTGGTCTCATATCCAAAACTGTCAGAATTTCATGCCCACTGAGTCATCTGACCAGGTGTTTGCCATACTAGCCTAGCCTCCGCATTCTGTAACAACACTTAACAATATAAATATATACTTATCTATCTATATTTCTAATATATTTAAACTATTTACATTGTTTAAAATGTTGTCCCCATCTTTGTTGTCATATTTACGAGGTTTCGACCGTTGTACGCTCCATTCTTCTTCAGAATCTCTCTATATTTCTGAGATGAGGTATTCTAATTACTTACACTGTTTACATTGTTCAGACTGTTGTCCTCATCTTTGTTGTCATACTGATGACTTTTCGGCCATCGTACATTATGGCCTTCTTCAGTTGGTTGTAATTTCGAACGAACCCTTTATTTAGTCGACTGGGGTTATTGTTCTAGTTCCACGTGCCATTTTTCGGACATAAATTTAATGTTTCAGTAATCATTTATAACCAGAACCCATATTACAATGTGTTGCTATTGTTTCTCTTTTAACACTCTGTATTATTAGTTTCCATATTGAATTTATTTCTCTGCTTAGCCGGTTTGGGAGATTTGTGACCTAACATATGCGCTGATTCCTTAAGTTTACGTATTTTCCAGTGATGTTCTCTGCCTATTATTTCAATCTCATACAACAGGGTTTATAAGTCCCCAAAATTCAAACACTGATGGACACATGGCCCAATGGATAAAAGGATTGGTTAAAGTAATCCAGTGCCTTGACCCAAAGAGATGTGTGTTCAATACCTGGCCAGAGCAGAAGTGAACAAAAACTTAATGGAAATAACCGAAACTGAAACTGAGATATTCAGAAGAAGCATGGCACGTGGAACTAGAACAATCTACCCCGGTAGACGAAGTTCGTTTCGAAATTCCAATCACCTGAAGAAGGCCGGAACGTACAACAACCTAAACGTCGTGAATATGACAACAAAGATGAGGACAACAGTCCGACCAATGTCAATAGTGTAGATATCGAAGCGAAAAAAATTTGTAAACAAGGAAATACACAGGATGCGATGGATAAATTGTTGTCTAAATTATGCAAAATTGAAAGTAATACTGACAACTCATTTTAACAGATATATTTACCAAAATTACACAGGAATATCTTTAAATACTAAAGAGTAAATTTATTAATAAAATAGCCATTGGTTTCAACCACGGGCTCCAGACGATTTCTGAATCTCCTGCAACTCTTCCGGGCGTTCTCCTTGATTAAATTGGTGAATGCTGCCATAATCCTTGACTTCAGATCATCTTTGATGTTACAAGGAGTTTTGGTAGTCTCTTGCTCAACTGCGCCCCACAAATAATAATCAAGGGGGTTTCAGAAATTGTCTGACAGCGGTGACTGGTTTCAATATCTTGTGTTGCATAGTGCAGAGTTCTGTTGCCAGAGTTACCAGAAATAGGGTCTTTCAGCAGCCATCATCTTGTCCAGAGCATCACTACCCCCTCAAGGTACTTGATGTTGGTCTCCGTGTTGAGTGAGCCACTGTGGGAAGATAAATGGATGCATAACGTCACCATCAACAGTGATCACCACTCCAAACATCTTCGTAACCACAATTAGACTCATTCAGTTCTTTCCGAATCCTCTGCACCGTGTCCTCAAATTGACACTCAAAGACTCTGAAATTGAGAAGATTGATGTTATCCTATCTGATTAGTCTTCAGCTACTATTCATAAAGATGGTAATGTTAATGTTCACTATGAGGAGTGGTTAGTCCACCCAAGCAAAACCAATGAAGAAGGTTGCTACTGCAGTGACTTCTCAATGACATACGAGCCGACGCTATCAATCAGTCTATTACTTATAGTTAACTAATACAAGGTCCAAGATGCACTCAATATAGAGGTTTCTTGAATGAAATGAGTGATATGAAAGTAAGTGGATGAAGTAAGAAATGAAAAAGAAGAAAGACGATTATGAATTCAAAACGGAAGAATGCTAACTCTTGAGAAATGAAACCAGGAAGACAGTGTTTTGACATTCTTCCATATGGGGAAGGGCCTGCCTTGATGTTTAGTAAAGATAGCTTATTACATTAAGTAACGCTGAAGCTAGTCAGTAACTAGATTGGTGACTGCTGTAAACTTGGGGGTGATGCAATGGATAATGTCTCAGAATTGTTAATTGGGGAGCCGAGTTCCAATTCCTATTGGGTTCGCTATATTCACTTACGCGTATATAACCTTGGGAAAGCTATGAATCCGTCTCAAAGCTATGTGTTAATTAGTAAGACTTCTATCCCTAGACCATTATTATCTGAAAAAAATCTAAAAAAGTATTTTCTAGCTTTAAATAACCTGCAAAGGTTTGATAAACCATAAAAAACAAATCAAATCGAATTATTAGTTCGTTTAAAACGATTTCTGCAATTTTATTAAGAATTCGGCTAATGTTTACGCAGACTCAGGAGACTGACAGTATTTTTACCTTTGGTCAATTCCTAATATTGGAATATTACATATAAATGTTGTGGTTATATATACCATCAAACAGTGTTTTTACTAATTGTTGCTTCAACGTAAAAGTATACTTTTAAACTCATTGGTTAATTTTTCTCTGATATGGCGTGTTTAGATATTGATTCTTATTTGGAGCCATGTTAATCTTATATATAAAGTACAGTGTATGTGTGTTTGTGCTATTATCATTGCTTTCATGGTTCAAGGGGAGTAACCCTTATTTTCCTTTTGTATCCCAAATTGCACCTAGCTTAAAATTTTAATCTATCGGTTGGCATTTAAGCTAGCTTCTGTGGAGGAATATTGGGTTTGCCATCATCACAATAGCTAAGTAGATACGATTGGTAGTTTAACTAGTTTGCATAATGATTTTAAAAATTTATTTAATTAACTGTCCTTCATTACTATTCTTTTATTCGAGGATTGTTTTGATTTTCATATAAAAAATAGTCCTGTTTAGGAACAACGTCCTATATTGCAGAAAAGTGTTTGAAATTTGCTTTTTACTTGGCCTTCAACAAGTTGTCATCTATTTGTAAAACTTTCCTTAACTATAACAATCCGATTTATGAATGAAATATTCATTTAAAACTTTTGTTTCAAAGATTTCAAGTAGTGAATATATCTTTGCAAAACGATAGCAAGCGGGCGATGCCTGCTAGTTATTTATCTTAGAAAAGTCATTAAATCATATATGAGAAATTTCCTTATTTATATTGAAAAATATTTTTTATTTAATTCTTTATGGTTTCCATTGCCAATTTTCCTGTCTCAGCACCGCGTCGAGATAAGCAGCAAAATTAATTTAGCAATGATGTTATTTTAAGTTGTCGGTGATTCTGAGTAGGTGTACTTTTTAATTATTGAACATATTTGTGTTATTATTATTAGTGTTTTCCTCAATTTTGAAATCACGTTCAGTCTTTCGGGATATATATTAAATTACAAGATCTTGAAACAAGAAAATAACCTCGGTAAAGACTCGAACTCTTATCTCCTAACACGTTCTGCTTACAGATGCTTTGTGTTCTGAACTCTTTATAATTTAATTTGTAGGACGAATGATATATCGGTTGAAATTGTTATAAGACTCGGTAAAATGATAAATGTATAAATAACAAGTCACGTAATGAATAAAACTGTTATGTCTTCAAGAAAAGAAATGTTAGTCTTTTCATTTACGTTCATTTTTAGATGGGTTTTATGGGCGCCTTGTCTGGTTCTTATGGTAAGTAAACTGGATGTGTAGATTTTGAACCGTTCGACACTCGCTAGATGACTCATATTTATAGCCTACTGGGCAACTCGACCTAATGAAATGTATAGCAACCTTGTCTCGCTAGAACCATTACAACTTAATAGTGAGTTCGATTCTCACTGGGTGACTCATACTTTCGGCCTTGTGTCACATCTAAGTCGTATTTGTGGCTTTCTGCCAAAGCCTAGTAAATAATATATTTATAAACATAATAAATTTAGTGGTTTACGCTGTGATTAATAACCTACAATTAATGGATTCTTTTTTTAGGCAGAATTTAAATAAATGAAATAAAATGGTAATAATAGCCATTTCCCTATAGGGAAACATTTGGCATTCAATAATGTTTTTGGTTGAAATTTATAAAATCTTTCACTTAAGACAATTTTTCAGGAAGTTAGATTTCTCAAGTCCATTAGCTGTTATTACTATTTTCAGTATTGTTGGGAGTTTCCTTTCTAAACTTTTATTTGAAGTAGTGTGGAATGTCAAAAAAAAAAAAAAAGAAGAGTGAGTAAATTATACCATCTCTGTTTAAAAGTCATTACTGTCCAATTTTTCTACCACACAAAACATATCTCACGCTTTGTTTTTGATCGTATTTAAGAATGGTGATCGGATATTTTGTATACAACAACCCAGATTATGTACACATAAAAATGGTATAATTTATGTTCTTCATCTCAACTGGATGAGTATCAAAAACATTACAGATGATCACAGATTTTTGTTGGAAAAACTTAAAGCGTATACCTTCGTTGAAGTTTCACTTTTAAATTTAATTTTGGAAAAATAGCAAGACGGTAATCGTACAAATATGGTAATTACTTCTACATGGATTTTACCTTCTTTGTTATCCAAATTTAGATTATTTATGATTAATTACTATCTACTGAAAATGAAAACTATACATTAAAAAATAAAATAGCCGTTATAGAAATATAGGACGAGGTGAAATTTAGTTAATATTTGTTTGACTAAATTCTGAAAAAATATCATTTGTTTTTACTTAAACTATAACAAAAATACATTTGTTTCTAACGAGTGTTAACTCAGTTTAAAGGTCATATGTATACTGATTCAATTTTCCTTAAATATATATTATAAAATCCCGCTTAAATTTATAGCTAATACATAAGTGACCCTAAATGTTAAATCCTGATATGACCTACAATAGCAAAAGTATATCTGTAACTTTTTAACACAGTCATATAGCATGAAACACACTATTTTCAAATATTGTAGATTTCGGGGCCATCACTTTCCTCGATCAACTTTGATATATGATTGTTTTATGCAAATAAAGTATGTGGAAGAATATAAAAATAAGGTAAAATCATTAAAGTTCAATACGTGTACTTTTTACGTGACAGGTCTTTTGGTACGTGGATAATAATGGGTCACCGCAATATCCATTATAGGATACAAATCCTATAGCGTTCAAACAAATGACTAAAAAACACAAAGTAGATTTGCACACCCACAAAATCGGATCAAAACGATTAAAAACAGATTTCGCAATAAGGTGTGAAATTAATTTTCTGACCAATGAAAGGAGGTGATTTGCTTAATCAAAAAAAAAAAAAAAAAAAGATAACGAGCCAGTGTGAAAAAAAAAGTCAACAATAAATACAGAGTTTTCAAGTCAGTCGCCAGTCAGTCAGTCAGAGAAAGGCGCAAAGATCACAGAAGATTGACAGTAAATTCCATCGCTGACTCAACCCGACACCAAGAGCCGAAAGTGGATTAGGAAAGGACAACAACAACAAATTTACAACGGACTCCAAAACAATTCATGAGTACATTTTCCTTTTATCTTTATTCCTCATTCACACTCTCTATTTCAACTTAAATTGCTCGCCCCCTTTTGCATTTGCAACTATACAAAAACAAAAGAAACAGACATTACTCTGCTACTCTGTTAAAAGACAGCGAACATAGACATTTTTGTCAAAATCACATTTTTGCTTAAACGAACTAAAACATTATTCATTTTTTTACCCTATTCACAAGATAATAAATATACAATGTTCTATTTTCTATAAACGTTCCTTATTGTGTTGTTTCTTCTTGAAATTTGCGTTGTATTTTGTGGGCAGGGTATCCCGTATTAAATTCTCCTTTAATGCAGGTACGCTGAACCCCACACCATTCCTTTGTAGCTCTAAGTAATTTTTGATTCTTTACCATCCCACTTATGTTATCTATTCACACAAATTCCTTAAATAGGGTACTCATTGTTTCCATTTACTTCTCTTACTTTCAGTATGTCCCGTGTCTTTTAAATTCTCCAGACCCCCTTTCCTTATTATGCGTCCCAAAAATTTCACTTGTCTCTTTCTTATTGTAAGTATAAGTTCCTATTTTCCTTAAGACTTCCTCGGTACTCATATTTCCTGTGCATGATACTCTTAGTATTCGTAATTAGAACCACATCTCTCGAGCTTCCAGTATCTTCTTCATCAATGAGAAAATTAACAACTATAAACTGCAATATATAGATTAGATGTTTTATAGTCTCTTAGCACACTTTTTTTTTGTTTATAACGTTTTTATTTATTTCTTAATAATTTACTTAATTTCTGGAAAACATATTTTATTATACCTCTGCTCCTAAGAAATTAAGGAAAATATTTCTTTTTATTTCCATCGTTTAATTAAATTCTATTGTAAAGTTTTCAGTGATATACAAAAATCAGAATTACTTGGTAGGGATTATAAATTAAATGCCAAGTTCTTTTATGAACGATCATGGTTCTCTTCAACTTTTTACGTTTATGTTTTTGTAACGTATTATTTACAAAAGCTCAATATTTTATAATCTTTGTATTCTTATAATTATTTAACTGATCTCTGTAAATAGTTCTCCGCAAATGTTTACTCTTTGCTCACATATTCTGTCCAAGGTATTCTTAGTATTCTTCAGTAGATCTTTACCTCTATCAATTCAAGTTTCCTCTTCAGCTGTGAATAAATTGTTCAGAATTCGCTGTAAAAAATACAAATGAAGTACCACAGACAAGTGATTAAAAAATAAGATAATTTTACTGCTTAAGACACAATGTATTGTATTTTAGACAAAAAGTCTGCACCAGATCTTTAGTATAAGCTGTCCTGTTTATCAAGTAATGCCTTTACCATTTGAGAAATAAGCATTTTTGTTTCAGCCACAAATTCTTCATTTTTAAAAAATGTTTTTATAGACCTCATCCAAATTTCTGAGATGAGATATTGTTTTTATTTTTTAGAAAAATTCAAACAATATTCTCATCTTTGTTGTTTCTATCACTAAGTTTTCGGTTGATAAGGTCTTCAGCCTTTCTCTTCGGTTCAGTCATAAATAATTACTGATTTCTGGAACCAATTGTAATAGCGAATGTATTATCCTAACTAGAAATCATATATGGTTAAGAATCCATATGTTGTACATTAATATACGATAATATCCAACGCAAATGGCAGTACATTGACAGGGATAAATCTCGAGAAAAAAACTCAAAAAACCAACTCAATGGAAGAATCTATTAATGTGCTTGTGGTGCGATCGCCGGTGGTGTTATTCATTTAGAGATCTTGAAACGCGATGAAATATTAAATGTACATTTATAAGTACAGCAACTGCAATATGTCCATAAAGGTTTAATCGAAAACTCCTATTTTTACCGAGTTCAGACATTAGTAGGTCATAGAGAAAGTCAACATGACGACCTATTTGTGACATATCTCTCAAAGAAAAGTCCTCTTTTTTAATCATTTCGAACTATCTTCAGAAATTTTTTTCTCTGAGGAATGTTTCTCATGACCATGATGTATATTTCAAATTACTTTTGAAGCATAATTCTATTTTCAAAACACATAAAGCATTGCATGTCCTATGTGCCCGGAAGAAATGTTCATGTTTAAGATTGTCAATTTACATGATATCGTAAAATACTTGTTTAAAACCATGCAAACATTTGTCTGCAAGTATTGTTATCATTCACGTCATTGTAGATAGTTAAAATAAACAATATTTGTTAACAGATTTCTGAAATTGCTATATGGGATAATATAACTGAATATGGGCCCCAAATCTTTTTCGGCCCCTAAAAGGTATTAGAACGTCTACTGACACACGACATATGCAGCATATGGTACATTGAGTATTGTCCCTTAAACAGATGTTGGTCTATTCACTTTAAAGTAATAAAAATAGCTAAAGTGGGTTTTGTGATGTCAACGAACACTCATTTCCTCTTTAGTAATGTCAACGAATACTCGTTGTCACTCGTAGACTTTGTAATCGCTGATACAACTCTAGTAACGCTGTTGAATTCTACTGGAGTCAGACTCCTTCAAATAACACTCGCACTAATAGTACTTGCTCGACAATACTCACTCGAAAAGTAACCACCGAATAGTAATCCGTATAGAGAAATAGAGAATAGCGATCCGTATATTAATAGAGGATAGAGTAGAAAGAGTGACCCGTATAATAATAGAGGATAGAATAGAAATGATGAAAATTTAGATGCCACACTAATTTCCATATATACATTTCATTTTAGATCACGTGATCTACTTATTCAAAATGGGATCGCCTGTGCTTGCCTTCTGGTGATTAGTGTTCAAACCCAACTGTCAGACGCGATACTTTATTCCTATATAACAGTCAGGTAGCTATTATTATTTTCGAGATAGCTGGAACATTCACGAGCCTATCTATCACGCCAACCATCATGGTCCTGCATCAAGGTCAGACGGTCCTTAGGGTGGCATACTGTGTCATAACATACCCATTGTAGGTAGTTGTTGGGCGACCAATCCGTTTTATACAATGGCTAAGTAGCAGTAGATCCCTCACAATTTCTTGTTTTGCTCACCAGCAATATCCAACAAAGTACATTCTACTTTCACGTATGATTGTAGAAATATCAGGGATGGGTCCATAGAACTGGGATGTAGTTGGATGTTGTCTCAAAGGGTAGCTACACTGTGGGTTAATTTATCACCTATTGCCAAAATTGGTCGTATAAATTCTTGAATATCTTCCTTCCTTCCTTCTCATCATTAAATCTACCAAACTATATCTATATTCATATTTGACAGAGTTTGATCAATGCTATAGTACAGGAGACGGCAACATTTTGAGAAGCGCTGGCCCAGACGGCTACGCAGTCTCTCGGAGGAGGGTCAATGATATTAAATGTACTATAATAAATAGTCTCGATCTCGGACCGCTCCATGCAGAAGGCTGCATTTGTCTGGAAGTTTAAAGAAAAAAAAAACGAGGTTAATGTTATATTATTTAAAGAAGGTTACTTATTTTACTGCAGGAATAACAGAATGACAACTAACGCAATCAACAAAAAAATGCAAATTCCTTACTACGGTTAATTTGGCGGGCCGGTTAAAAATCCTTTCCGGGCAGGATGTCGCCCGAGAGCCGGGGGTTGCTGACCCATGCTATGATATCTACCATCTTGAATTCATTCTTATCATTAACTAAGATAGTAGTATGTAAATTTTTTTTTTCTCCTTTACTCAATGTTTATAGTGGCAAGTTATATATTTCACTATTTAAAAATATTAGCATTTTCTTTATTTTTCACTGATTAAGCGTCAAATATTTCTCTGAAACTGTAAATTAGCAGTTGTCATTAACAAATCCGAAGTTATCTGATCGCAATAACTTGTTTAATGTTGATAATTTGTATCATTTTTACAAGTTCAAAACTTATAACGAAGATCGGACTTGAAGATATTTTGCAGAATTTCAAATATAATTCTGTAGAGTGCGCAATAAAATCAGTTTTTTTTTGTAATGTACGCAAATTCTATCCAGTATAAATATCTACAATTATTCATTATTTTTCTCTTGAATTTTCACGTGGGTGTATGAGTGAAATAAAAAAAACAAAGAGACTGAAATGAATTGAACATTTGGAAATTTGGAAATATTTCGACGGAATTGAAATATTTCACTTTTTTTCTCATGAACAATTTATTATATCTCACGCACTCACACATTCTTGTTCTCCCTGACAGATTTTTGTATGAGGCCATTTTTACATTAAAAGATTAATTTTCAAGATGTTTTTTATGGTCTTTCCCGGGGCGGACAAGAAGCAGAAAACGGCTAGAGTAATAAATTATGTACCGCTGACTTCCTTCATCCACTTTGACGATACTCAACGTATCTTTTGTTTTTCTTTTGTCTTAATGTAAATCGTGCCGTCTACTAATGTTTTTGCACGGGGAAATTAAATAAAAACAATTTTTAGCCAATGAGCGTGTAAATATAACAACAGAGTGCTGAAAAACTATGTCAATACAGACAATACCAATGTAGAAACCGGAAAGGAAATTGTCACACAGACTGCACATTGGTATCAACAGGTGTATTAACTCAGGTCATAAAAATATTACTGTTAAGAATATGAAATAACTAAGTTCTCAAACATCATTAGACATTATAAAATTGTAGTTTATTGTGGTACAATATGAGTGTCAAGATAGCAATTCAGATTTGTTTACATTGTAAGTAGACCACAATATTACAAGATGATTGAGATAATACTCAGTTCAGCAAAACCTACCACGATTATGACGGATAAGTTGTACTTACAAACTGTCATAAAATCTACTTGATTAAATAACCATAAAAAGTAATACAATGTTTCGTAATAATGGAATCACGTACTATTTTGTGTTTTCAGAAAAGTGATTCTGAAGAACCTTAAATTCACAGAAATGAAGAACACTTATTAAGACAATCATTTGGCGAAATATCGTCAAATGCTGTTTGATCATTTACAGGCGGGAAGACCAGAGTGCGAGCTACGAATTTTAGACGTCAAAATCAAGTAATTACAGAAAGTCAACTATTTATGAAGTGCTTTAACAGAGGATGGAAAATGGGAAGCAAAAACATTTTATAGTATTGAAGATATTGAACTTATCATCTTTGGCAAAGACTATGATATCATCCATATAGAATAGGTGATTAAACACTTGCTTTTTATTTGTATCCATAGTTATTACCGTTTAGTTCATGCGAAAGGGGAGGATTAAGGACAGTCAGTACAGATGGGGCGGGAGGGAGTCTCCTTGAAAGAGTCCTTGTCGGATATTCAAACAATTGGAAGTGGCAGTACCTTTGGTGTGATTTAGTTATAATGTAGTTTCATGTTATATTTAAGGGAATTTATTATCACCGAGGAGAATTTGTACATTTCCAAGAGTATTGCACGATATCAAAGGTTTTACGGTAATCTATCTAAGCTGTGCTAAGATCTCTACCTTTTTTCCTACAATTTTCGAGGATCATTTTATTTTTTAGCAGTTGATCTTGCAACCATATGAATCTATTCAATATCCCTTCTGTTTCAGAAGAAGAATGTTGTTTTCTTTGAGAAAAGAGTAAGTACAGTTCGTCAGGACAGATGTGATCAATTTATACGAGGTTGACAGATGTTATTGGCCTATAATTTTGGGGATCATCTGTTTTACTCATTTTTGATAGGAAATATATAATACTTTCAGTGACTCATTCTGGAATTACATTGGGTTTATTAATTAACATTGATAAAGTTTGTACAAGAGTTTTATGAATTGATGACAGATGATAAAGCCAAAAGTTGGGTATCTTGTTATTTACTGAGGATTTCAATTTTGGGGATTTTGTTTGAGCTTGCCAAACATTATACTTAGTTATATTTTCCCATTCTTGCACAGGTTTATCCTTCATTATATCTTGATCTCGTTTGATCCACACTGCATTGGAATTATATTTCTTTTGGGTTGTTCCAAATATTCTCCAAAAAGGTTTGCACTTTTTTCAATAGATTGTAGCATTTTAACTACTATAACTGCTTTTCCAATTTCCCTATAAAATCTCTTAAGGTCTGTTTGGAATGCCTTATTTTGTTGACAGAATCTATTCGTCTTTTTTTCTTTTTCTTCTTATTATAATCATCATCTCTTTCAATTTCTCTCTCTCTCTCTCTCTCTATATATATATATATATATATATATATAGAGAGAGAGAGAGAGAGAGAGATGTGTGTAAATATAAGGACTGTGCGTAATTTATTATATGGAAATGACAATGGTAATGTAGCTTTTTCCCTAAAAGTTTAAAGGAAGATAATTTAGCTCGATGTGATCTGTGATATTTATTTTTCAGAACTCACACCTTCATATTTCTTGTATATATAAACGTTAGTTGAACTATATATATATATATATATATATAATTGAAAATACACCTTTAAGTGTTGAATCTAGGTGCGTCGGCAGTGTTGTTGCCCTCATGTCACTAGAAGTTTCGGGTCTAATTAAACAACAGACTTCTTCGATGAGCAATCCGACCGAATATGATCAGTATTCGGCCCGCACCCAGAATAAAATTTGCTACTAGCTTTAGGATGTGCTTTATATTAAGTTCCCCCAGAAAACGGCGACTAATCAAGACTTCACTTGGGCTATTCGATGTTATAGATCAGGTATGCTTGGTCGTACTGATCTTCCTACATGCGACCAAGACAGGGTGTTTTTGGAAGTAGAAAAGAAAACAAACTAATAAATATATATATATATATACATTAATAAAATAAAGACGATTTGTTATATTGGCTTGTCTTACGACTTACTTTTCTTTCTCTTTCTATCCTTTTAAATTCTTTATTATATCTTATTTGTTTGGTCTTTCTCTTTTTATAACTTTCCTTTTTATTCTTATTTTTTCTTAACTACACTTTACAATAGAGTGATTAAAATGATTTACACTACTTACAAAAAAAAAAAAAAAAAAAAAAAAAAGAAAGAAAGAAAAGAATTCCTAAAATACGGTATGAATAATTTGGGATATTGATTGTAAATCTAAAATTCCGTTTAAAAATTAAAAGAAATAACATTTAATTGAAATTGCTTAAAAATGAATTAATCAAGATATATACATGTTAAATACTAGTTAAAAAAAGAAAACATAATAACGTGTAAATTTTAGTTAAAATAGGTTACTCCCAACAAATTATCGTTAACGGAAGAAATTTGTTTAAAAACTAAGATAAATAACATAACTAAAATTGCTTAAAATAAATTAATATATTTATTTACATATTGAAAGAAAAAATAGCGTGAAAATTTAGTTAAAATAAGTTGCTCCTAAAAAATCATCCTTAAAGGCTGATGTCAGCCATAAATACAGGCCGATTGAAAAAAAGAGTAAATACGACAAAAAAAAAAAAAAAAAATCAGAAACGAAAATGGGTAATTACGAAAAAAAAAAATTGCGTGTAAAGAAAAGGAAAGATTACGTTTAAGAATATTTTTGTAATAAAATAAATCTCCTTGAAAGACCAGTAAAACGCAAAAATGAAGTCGTTGAATATGCGATTGAATGCAACTCGAATAAATTGTTTCTCTGAAATAATATAAATGATTCAAACACCAATATTCCATGGTTATAATTTATTACATTGGAATCGTAATCACGATCCAATTCATCAGGCCTACAAATTCAAAAGGAATAGGGAGATTAACATTATATATATATATATATATATATATATATATATATATATATATATATATATATATATATATATGATGTAATGAATATGGATACAACTGTATTCCCCCTCACAGGAATATGATTGGCTGATGTCAGCCATAAATACAGGCTGATTTAGAGGTACAGACGGCACCTATAGGACGCCCATTGGATTACGCCATTGGCTATCCTATTGGTCTACGCCTATTGCCTACACCTATTGACTGCGACTACGACGAGTACCATTTCCATTATTGATACCTGCTAGATTGTTCTACTCGGTTACAGTAGCCTAAACCATTTAGCTACTTCGATCAAATATATCCCTTTCCGGGACATATCATATATATATATATATATATATATATATATATAGTGTGTGTGTGGAAATCGGAATCAATACTGCACGGAGACTCTTAGCTTCAAACTTAAAACAATGCTGGCTTGAAGATTGTTTACCGTGTGAAACTGTCAGTTAACGTGCAGTGTTGATTACTGTGTCTATTCTGTTTAAATCTATAAACACTTCACTATTGTGTATTGTTCTCCATAAATATAACGAATTCTAAACAATCACTTTCTTTCTGTCTTTCTATCTCTGCAGTCAGTATGAAATTTTTCTGCAAATCATATAAACCTCAATAATTCGATTTTGATTTGAATAATATTGTCAGATTTTAAATGATTAATCTAGACGCAAAAATAAAGCTTTATTTAAATTCTCATATAGTTTCAATATGTTTTTTCAAGTTGGATTTATTATTATAGCTGCAGTTTGAAGTTCTTATGCACATTGAACTAATATTAGCCTTTGAAATCTAATAAAAACTTCTTTATGTATTTTTTCCAATATATATTTTGAAACATGGATACTGGATAGTATCTACGAAATGCTAGAAAACAAAAAAATAACAAAGTTATTAAGTGGGGGAATGTACACTTTCAAGATACATACGGAACTTCACAAAGATCATTCAACGATAAAGAATGCTGTTGAAAATATGACATAAGTTGAGAGCTAAAAGCAAAGAAAAAAAGGCTTTCAGAATTTTTCTCCCCAAAGAGAACGTAAAATAAAGTGAAACAACTACTTTTGACTTGTACTGAGATCCTTGAACAGGCTGGAGCTGAGGGAGACATGAAGAAAACAAGGACATATTGCAATTTCATAAAGTCTTTCTTAAAATGGTACAAGACCCAGCCTCGCAGTTTAAAGTGAAGTGTGTATTTATGCACGACAATGCCCTTTCTCATGTATCTAAGTTTACCCGGGAATGTTTTGAGCGTTTACAGCAGAAAAGATAATGGAATGGCCACGATCATGTCCTTATCTGAATCCGATCGAAAATTTATAGTCAGTTATGAAGATGAAATTATACGAATCTGGCAAACAATACGACAACAAGGCAGAGTTATGTGAATTAAAATCACTATGTCGGAAATTGAACATGCTGAAGTACAAAAATCGCAAAATCAATGGATAATAGATCGCTGAGAGTTATTGAGAATAATGGTCACTATAAAATGTAAATTCTTCAAATACTTATATATGTTTGTTATTTGTTCCATAATAGGTGTTTATTTTTTGGTTTTGCATATTCTTTTCAGTCTGCAGTTTTTATAATAAAACCAATAACAAAAATAATCTTGTTGGAAGTAGCTAAAAATTTAACATAAGTTTTTTAACGTCAAAATTAATCGTTTCAAATTTGAAAAAAATGATCAAAGCAGATCGCGTTGACGTTTGTATAATGTATTTCTCCGAGATTCGACTAAATTACGAAAACTGGAAAAAATGCCATAAAAAATGAATCAAACAGACTATATCGGTTTAATTTAGTACAACTTGTTTATATATATATATATATATATATATATATATATATAGAAAGAGAGAGAGAGATAAAGTGATAAAGATTATGAAATGTATAAAGTAGCCGAATTGCTAAAAGTAATCTTTTAAATACGATCTTACATACAAGTATACATATATATGGGTGTTTTGTGTAAATGTACGTGTGTGTGTGTGTGTAATTTATTATATAGCTAGATCAGTGTTTCTCAACCGGGGTTTATATGGTCCCAAGGGTTCCATGTAACATTACTGAGGGTCCACACAAAAGACATAGAAGATTGGGTGTTCACCGTAATATTTTAGCCGTCCATGGAGCAATTTCACTTCGGAGCGGTTGTCACAAATGAGATTTGATATATAATAAATGGTTGAGAACCATTGAGCTAAATGTAATCTGCAATATAAGCTTTTTAAAAATGTATACCAACTTGATTTCTCTCTTATGACTGATTAACATTGAATAATTCTTGATAGAAAATTGGTTTCGAAGAAGAAATTAATTTAACACAATTAATAAATAAGATATTTTACTAGTGCTATCTTGTATCGGGAAGTGCAATCGCTGTGCTAGCTAATGAGACATAAGTTAGTACACTTGGGTTTTTGTATATTGCAAAGATAGTTTTGATCATTAATATCAATTAGGACATAGAGGAAAATTATTTTTTACTGATGCTATGTATGTAAAACTAAGTACGAAATATATTCAATATATTAATATTACGAGTCATAAACATAAAAAATAATCAACTTTGCATTAATAAAATTTTAGTCAACTTAGGAAAAAAGTATTATATATATAGGTCTGGTGTTTCTACTATGTATTTAGAGATTCATGACAAAATCCAAAGAAGAATCTGCAATTTTAATGGTCCTGACCTGACAGCTTCCCCGTGTCGTGTCTATAAAGATTTTCATAGTATTTCTTCTGATGAACTTCCCTCTATCGTTGCTAGGCTTAATGAATTTAAGCGCAGTACTAAATTGGCGGCAAGATCTCATCGTTTTACAAAGGGAAATGGCTAGATTTAACCGCAAGTTCTATGCTAACAGTTCCCTCTCTGGCACTTCTCATTTGTGAAAATCACTTCTGTTTTTTTGTGTTCTAGTCAACTTTGACCTTCAAAAATTTAAATGCTTTATTAATTGTTATCTATTTTCTTCTTCATTCCTGTTCTTTTATTGTTCTCTCATATTCTCTTTGTGTCCTAGAGGCTTTATTGCCTTGCTTTGGATGAAATGATTAAAAATATAAATCAAAACAGACGATACACTGCAAACAGACGCATCATGGTGAGATATTCGAAAACTCTCACGAAACACAACGCAAAACTCAAGACGTATTCCTATTAGTCCACTGACAAAGCTTTTCGTAATAGCTCTATGTGCCGCTGGACACTCGTATTCGTGGATACCCGTCTATTAGGGTGTCTAGCTAATCCCTGTTGCAGACGCTTGCTCAGGTGCATTTGTGTTTATTCAACACCTACAGAGACCACCTGTGGTTTATACTGCAACTATGCTGAGTAGACCTTAGTCAGAGTTTCTGGGAAAGAGCGTGTTATCTAGCGTGATCAACAATTTGAACAAATCAAGCACGCTCAAGACCTCGGCCACGATGACTTGTATTACTTCATGGTAGCACAGACAACCCAATTTCACCCACAATGCTTGGGTCAAACCGTGGTATGGTTTTCAGGCACTTTCCAAAGGTACCGCACGCTCGGATCGACCTCTCCAGTTCGATAACATCAGGAAGTCTCCTCCCCGACAAATTGACCCAGGTCTCATGGTAAGAATGCGAACGTTCTAACCACTCGGCAACGTGCCTCTCTCTCTCTCTCTCTATATATATATATATATTCTAAAGAGCTTTAAAGGGTAGAAGTAATTTATGTTTAGAGGAAAAAATTTAATTAAATTTAAGAATCAAGATATTCTACTAAACAAAAGAATGAATTGGTAGCCAAGTGTCGGCATAGGAACAAATTTCAACTAACATATTATCAGCCAAACCTCGCATTCCTGTCTTTCATTTATATTTTTATATGTGATTCTTTTTCTATTGTGACATCTTCCCTATATAGAATTTTTTTTTTATATGTGAAATTGTTTTCGAGGTGTGGAATTTTCTTTTATATTTAAATACGTCTCTCCCTGTTATATGTTTTCTATATGTGGAAGTTTCTTCTATATTTGTTTTTTCCTCCGTTACCTCTACTATTTTTCACATACATTACGAGGCCTATGAGGTTTTTAATTCCATTATATTCCTCTATCTTCCCTTTGGTTTCTTGTTAACTACCTTATTATAATACTAAATGTTTTATATATTGATAAATAATTTAAATTTAATCCTTTACAGTATTTTTAAATAAATGATATAATTCAAATTATAAACTTAATATTTGAAATATTATTAATATTATATTAATATAATGAGATTGGTTATATTTAAAAGAAGTTAATCTTTTTACTGTACTTTTATACCTTAAGATGTTGTATTGAATAGATTAATATTAACATCTTTTTATAAAAGTATTAATTCTAAATTTTTATTCCCATTCTATAATATTTTAAACTCCACTCTGGAATTTTTTATG
The DNA here is from genome assembly GCA_903632075.3 of Acanthosepion pharaonis. Taxonomy (NCBI): domain Eukaryota; kingdom Metazoa; phylum Mollusca; class Cephalopoda; order Sepiida; family Sepiidae; genus Acanthosepion; species Acanthosepion pharaonis. The sequence continues at coordinate 125,859 of CAHIKZ030000177.1, forward strand.
CTCTTTTTTTTGTTCATTCTTCTTCCTTGCACAAGGGTTGATAGGTTACATTTAGGTCAGTGTTCATTTTCAACCGTCGCGTTTATCTGTACCGACTCCACCACAACCAGATTAAGTATATACCCGATTATGAAAGTACAGTGCTGTTCGATAAAAGTGACTCACCTGATTTTTTTTTTACTAAAAATATTTTTGTCTACTCTTTTTGGGGTTAAAATAATTTTTAATCTTACTAATATAAAGACCCTTTCCCGACCACCTAGGAAAAAAAAATTATTCACCCTAAGGTATTCTATTGATAATTATAAATTTGGATATAAATGAGATTTAGGGAAAAAAAAGTGCAAAAAAAGTGACTCAGATATCGCATTCTAATGATTAAACTGGTAAATTTAAAGAACTTTTGACAAAATATTGAAAACTATTTTACAATACACTCAGAAGAATATTCTAGAGAATTCTAGAACAGCTTAAATTAAATCTAGAGTATTACAGAATATTCCAGAAAGCCTCATACAGTATAAAAACAGCTTGAAATAGCCACTCAGAACCACTTAAGCCATCTATTATTGCCCTCTCAAAAGCAGGCAAGTCTACGAGAGAAATTGCAGAAATTGCTATAACCTCGCACTGTCTCTTGAGTGCTTAGGGCACATAATGATGCCAGTCCTGCTCCAAGGAAGGAAACAAGGGGACGAAAGAAAAAGATTGATGATAGAACTGGCAGGGTGCTCAAGAGAGAAGTTGCGAAGAATAGGAATATAACTAGCCAAGAAATTGCAGCCGGTCTATGCGAAGAGCAAGGTGTTAGTCTTGCCTCTTCAACAGACCGTCAGTGGCTGTTAGAACAAGGCTACAAATCTTGTACACGAAGGTTTAAGCCGCTAATAAGCAAAGCCAACAAAACCAAGAGACTTGAATGGGCTTACTATTATAAAAATTTCACCGTAGAAGACAGGAAGAATGTTCTCTTCTCCGATGAAACGAAAGTTGAGCTAAATTCAAAGGATAAGCGATCTAAAATCCGAAGAAGCTTTGAAAGCTCTTTGAATTTAGCAGTAAGTACTGTCAAGCATCCGTTCAGTATAATGTTCTGGGGATGCTTTTCTTTTCATGGAACTGGTTTCTTAAAACCTATTGAAAAGACCCTCAGGAGCGAGCAGTACAAGAGAATTTTAGAGTTTTGTCTGCTTCCTTCTGCTGAAAGCTCATTTTTATGCAGGATAATGCTCCCTGTTGCAAAATTGATAAAGGAATATTTTGATGAGAAGCAGGTGAGTGTTATGACATAGCCGCCCCAATCTTCTGACCTCAACCACATAGAAAACTTATGGAGCATTATAAAGTACAGGCTCTCGAGAAAGCAGTTGAGCAACAAAGAGGATTTGATTGTGAATTTCATATCCGAATGGAATTCAATGCTTGGAGATGAGATTTACCAAAACCTAATCAAGTCAATGCCAAAAAGGGTTGAAAAGGTTATTCAAAATAAAGGAGAACCCATAGATTATTAAATATTTCGAACTATATTACCAATTATAAATAAATTCTACCTCTATTATTCTTTATTAAAAGGCTTGTGGTTATGTTTCTATTGATTACTAGTTGCAGGAAATAAGTGAGTCACTTTTTGCCTAGAGTTTTTCCCTAAATCTATTATAATTATCAATAGAATACCTTAGGGTGAGTAAACGTTTTTACTAGGTGGTCGGGAAGCTCATTAATTCAACTTGGCATCTACGCTGATGACACTACGATTTACTCCTGCATCGAGAGTAAATCTCATCAGTCTGACAATGTGATAATGGCAGACGATGTCAAAATGACCTTCAGTCTATCGTTAACTGGTGCAAAAAAATGGCTTATTAATTTTAACGCCTCCAGAACTAAACTTCTCTCTGTTAATCATCCGAGAGACCCCTCTCTGCCTTCCATCAGCATGGCTGATGCTAACCTTCAGGAAAAGTGACTCGTTAGGCATTCTAGGGCTAACGTTCTCAACTGATATGAAGTGAAATGACTATAATGAATCCATTGCTATGCCAGCTGCATTATTAATGTTTCTGTTCCTAATTCTTCCACACCCTGTAATTTCATGTGTTTTAGTGGCTTTACTGCCTTGCATGGGGTGAAAGCGATTAAATAAACAAACAAACAAAAGCAAAAAAAAAACCTCCCGCTACCATTTATTGATAAGGTCCAGAAATAAATAATAAAACTTTTACCTTACGATTTAGTCTTGTATTATTATGAGTCGTTATAACGACATTGTTCTTTTTGTTCTACTACTACTATTACTACCACTACTATGTTCCCTGTTTCTTCAAGACGTTGGCGATCATGTCTCTCCACAAATTTCTGTCCTTTGTAGCACTTAAACTCTGACTGCCAACCATTTACATAAACTTACTAGGTACGTTATGCATTGTTATTCTCTGTCCCTCTTGCCTTCAATCTGTCCTGTAGGTATAAAACTTTCCAAAGCCTCTTTCTTCATTATGCGCCTTAAAAATTCCAACTCTTTCTTTCTGAAGTTAAGTATAAGCGCTTTTTTTGTTTTATTTTCTCTAAAACTTCGTCGTTGTTCACTTATCCGTCCATATTATTCTCAGTATCCTACAGTAGAACCACATTTCTGTTGCCTCAAGTGTATTCTTCATCTGTGAGAAAGTTGTCTAGCATTCACTGTCATATAGGAGGACTGAACATTACATATTTGTCAGTTTCTTTTAAATTCCTATACTTTTTATTTATATACATGTTCTTACCTATCTATATATCTATACTTGTATGTACATGCATCTTCTTACAATATATACTGAGAGGTCATTTTGTGTCCATGTGTGCATTAAAAGATACGAACTAATCGAAAACGCATTTATCGAATAAAATAACTTACAGGAAATGATGTAATTTGTATCTCAAATTTTAGTGTCATTCACAAGTTGTGTGCATTTTAATTAAAATATAAGTACATATAAGAAGATACAATAAAAATGTTATGAATTATGGTTTATTAATCTGATTTTTTATGAAAACCTATTTAGAGTGGTTTCCCGCATAGTATTCTTCTTTTCTTCATATAATTGGCGGTATAGAGAAATTGCCCCTTCATATTTTCCAAACATATCATAATCATTAGTATTTTAACCTGAAAATTTTATTAATAATATTTGCATAGTAAATGCATATATCTTTTATATCTTGATATTTTTTAATAAATGTAAATTTCTGAATCTAATTAAATCGTCCCTTTAAAAAAATCATGAATTATGGCATTGTTCACACATCTAATAATGATACAAAAACAGGGAGGAAGCGTCAGAGCTTGATTCAACTGCAGGTGCAAACACATGAACGCCACCCACCACCACTTTCTTGACATGTTTACTGTAAAGCTGGGGTTAATAAGAGGTTCTTCAGGAATTTTATCCCTTTTAACGCTTCAGTAATCCTTCTCAAACAATGTTTGCATCAAAGGTTGTTCGAATGCCAATTTAGGATGGAATCGTATGAAGAAATACCCGATTTTTTCACAGATTTTTGCAATTTTTTTCGCAGAAAAACTATCAAGCACTCTACATAAACCTCATAACATGAGCTATGTTTTGCATTAAGTGCAAAGACCATCAGCTCATCCAGTAAAAGTGTTTTAGGTGTGTAACTTTGCCTTGGTTTTTGCAAAAAAGTCGTACCCACTTTTAGTTTGAAAACTTAGTCTTGATCTACTTTAGTAAATCTGCAATATGTGCGTACAATTTCATCAAAATCCGTCGAGAAATGTTGACGTATATAAATAGCATACACACACAGACAGACACACATACAGACATCTGTTTTACATATATAGATTCCAAGTTAGCTGAAGGAAGAGATTATCATTGAAACTTATTTACAATTTAATTTACTTAATTATCGATCTCATCCAACACCATCAAATTGCTTATTGCCAAACAAAGAGACTTACTGCAAATAAACGAGGCTGACCTCCAGACAGACCTATCCCTGAAAATCTTCTCTAGCTGATATATCTTTCTTTGCCATGTTTGTTCTTGTCGCAGTCACAACACGCAAATAGCTATTTTCAATAGATATTGTCTGGAAGAATTTACCAAATAGAAAGTAAAAATAAAATAAACTTCTTTTTATCGTACCGTCAGATTTTATTCTTGCTTAGGGTCTACTTAAATGTGCTTCCATTAATATTAGACTGTATCAAAAGGATTTTTTTTTACAGTCCTTTCCACCAAAGTTTACTTAATGTACACTTCTAGTCTGAACACTGCCCATGACTCCATTATATTATTATTATATTTTCTTTGATTTCTAATGCATACTAATTTCTTTCCGGGTCCCAACCAGAGACCTAAGGTCAGAAATGGCATCATGACATTTTCCACTGGGTATTTTTTGAGGAAAAACAAAACAAGACTCACCTAAGATCACACATATTTTACATAGATAAAGCCCTTCCTAAGTTGTGAGCTGTACCTGTGAGGACAATCTTTTGTATTTATTTAATGCATGGGTTAACAAGGATGCCTTCAGGAAGTCTATTGGAATCTTTTCCAATCAATACGATGTCTCCAACTACAACTGGAGTTATTAATGTCCTCATGAGCTACATTTTTGAGATTTCAAAGTCCTTGTATTTTGATAGTTTTCTTGAAGATATTCAAAGATACATTACAGTCCGCAGGGACTGCTATGTCAATAAGAAGGTACATTTTGTTTTTTCGGTCTCTGATCACAATGTCTGTGTGATTAGCTTTGATTATTCTGTCTGTGTATATTGTAAATTCCTATAAAATTATTACAGGACCTCTCTTCGTAACCGGGCCTGGGTGGTGTTCATACCAATTTCTTGCACTTCTCTTTCTGTAAAGGTTGCAGATTTTCCAATGGAGAGATTGGCTCACTCTGTCATACTGGGTTTTATATTCAGTGGGTGCCAATAACGTACAACCTGATACATGATGGTCTGCAATTTGGGCTAATACATTTTTCAGTATGTAAGCTTGGTAATTTCTAGTTAGCAAGTATTGGCCCTGTAGAGCAAGAATAAACCCTCCGGTTTCAGCTTTTAACACCGTATTACGTAGTCGCTGATGGGCAAAGGTTTTGTATCTATTCGATTCCATTTGCCTGCGCTTCCTTTTTTAAAGGGTTTTGCATCTTCAGCAGATGTATTATGTTTTACTTGCAATTCTTCATCCACTTGAAACTCTATTTTGTATTTATTGACTTCCTTTATTACTGAATAAATTTTCTTAATTCTTTCTTGTTCTTTGGCACAAAATCATCATTCAATATTTTGTAGTTTCCAGGTATCTTTGAAGGCCGATTTTTGTAGTTTTGTAAGACAGTTCTAGTTGAAATAATCCTTTGACCCCTTCAGATCTTGGCACATACAGACGATTTTCAATACCAGACGCACACGCCTGTAGTATTCCGTTTGGAATATCTTATTTTGGATAGAACCTACAATGCTTTTCGTATCGTCTTGTTCTTTTCTTACTTTCTCCTTCGTTTAGGTATGCTGTTTTCCATCTCCTTCGCTATTTTCTAGATTTCTTCTTGTTCAAGTTGCCTAATCTTTGTGAGAAAGTCTAGATCTGTTGAGTGTGTTTCTGCAATTCTTCCTTTCTTGAATGTTACTTTTGTACATTTATCTAATCCGAAATCCATGCGTATGTCGCCACTGAAACATTTTACAGTATTGAGAAATCTCTTCAATTCATTCTCGTCTTTAGCAAAGAGTTTCGGATTATCAATTTAGAGTTGGTGATTGAACAAGTTTCCTGTTTACTTTGTATCCATTGTTATTATTGTTTAGTTCATGCGTCAGGGGGCGGGATTAAGGACAAACAAACCAAAATGGGTGACGGAGACTCCTTGAAAGATTCCTCATCGGATATTCAAGCGATTGGAAGTGGCAGCGCCTTTGGTGTGATTTAGGCCATAATATGGCTTTCCACATTCCCGTGATGTGTTTAAGGAAATTTACTATTACCGATGAGACCTGTACATTTCCTTAAGGATCTTAAGGATCCAGGAGTGTGGTACACTATGAAAGGCTTTACACTAGTCTGTCCATGCTGGGTTGAGATTTCTACCTCATTTCCTGCAGTTGTCCAGGATCATTTTATTTACCAATAGTTGATCTTTGCAATCATACGAAACTTTCCGGCATCGCTTCTGTTCCAGGGGAAGAATTTTGTTTTCTTCAAGAAAGGAGTAAGTATAGTTCGTCAAGACATACGTGATCAATTTATACGTGGTGAACAGACATGATATTGGCCTATAATTTTTGGGTTCATCTGCTTCACTGGTTTTTTGACTGGAGATATGTAATATATTCAGTGATCCATTGTGTGACTTCATTGGAATTACTAATATGCATTGATAAAGTTTGTCCAAGAGTTTTATAGCTTGAAGACAGATGATACAGCCAAAAATTGGGTACCTTGTCATTTCCTAGTGATTTCCATTTTTGGAATTTCCCTAAAGCTTGCCTAACATTAGTCTTAGTTATATTTTCCTATTCTTGTAGAGTCTTAGCCATCATTCGTTCTTCTTCTCGTTGGACCCACTCTGCATTCGGTTTATATTCCTTTGAGCCGACCCAAACATTCTCCGAAATCTTTTGCACTTTTTTAGTAGCTGGTGGCTTTTTGACATGTATAACTGCTTTTTCAGTTTCCCTGTAAAATTTCTTAAGGTCCGTTTGGAATATCTTATTTTGGATAGAACCTACAATGCTTTTCGTATCGTCTTGTTCCTTGTGCCTTTAACAGCAGTTTTTGTTTACTATTTCCTTGATTGGTAGAATGTCAATTAGTAATTTAATTTTATATCTCCGCTTGATCTTCCTACATTTGCGTGTTGAGACATTTGGGTTTCTTGAGATCACATCTAGTACCGATAACTCACATTTGATTTCCTTTATTTCTCGCTTCAGTTTTGCTTGACAAGCTGGATCTTTTTGTCTGTTGCTTGATCTTTTCATCGTCTTGACACCAAGCTTCCCAGTAGCTGCTAAATCTGTAGTGTATACATAATTTACTTCTGTGATATAACCCAGTGGTTTGCCCGATAACAGTGTTTGCAGTACAGCGTTGTATATTTGCGCAATATATTTATTGGACTTTGTCATATGAATTTTTGGGAGCTGATGTCTGTCTAACATTTATGTACGAGTTATTCTGCTGTGTACTTGAATGATGTGATTTTTCTCTTTGATGATTTCACTTCTGTAATTTTCAAGGAATTCTGCCATAACTCTTTTGAGTTAGCTTCAGTAACATAATCTCAGGTAGATTCATGAGTTTTAATTCCTGAGAGATTATTATTTCGTATCTCATTTATTTAATTTGTACCTCATCTTTTGTCATACTATTTGTTTCCAGTCCTATTTCTTTACTGTTTGAGTGATGGGTTATTGTATTCTGTCTTATATTATTTTTATTTGATCTATTTTCGCATTTGTGATTGTTTTTTATTTTGCACTTGTTTATATTCTACGCGAGTCCATTTTGTTCGCTTTCTTTTTATTAATTGATTTGGCATCAAGTCACTTTGTCCAAGGTTGGAAATAGTCCGGGTTTGGTGACCAGGTGTCTCATTGGTGTTGGAAGAGTTTGTTTCAGTGACAGATTTTTAGGCTCCAAACTGTTTCCGTTCTGAAGGACGCGGCTCTTTTTGACCCCGGTGACGGCCAATCTGGTATGAGTATTTGTTTGTAATCATTGTAATTTTTTGCGTTTTATCTTTGACCGCCAAGGGGTCATGTTATTCAAGATACCAGCTCAAAGGCTACTTTCGACCAAGACTTAACAATTCATCATATCCATGAAATGGGGGGGGGTATATTCAAATACCCAATGTTCAAATCATCTAGTACTGCATTATTATTATTATTATTATTATTATATGATATCATTATCAATATTATTCAACTGCAGCTTTCGTTTCAAATGTTATAATAAAGAATACACATTTTGAGATTCTGATAATTCTGAGGCCTGATTTTAAGCTAAGCATCAAAACTTTTGAATTCACAGAATTTGGAAAAGTTTGAGATGAACTAACCGTAGTGCCTAAAACGAGTTTTAGCTTTGCTTAAGAGAAATATAAAAAAGATTTGATAATTGCAGCCCACACACTAAGAAAATCTTTGTCCATGTAACGCTAGTGATGTTATGGGAGTTAGAAAAACAAATCATGAAATGAAGCTATAATAATGCACCACTAGCTGCCTTAGGCCTTCCTGCTGACTTGGTATATAGTGTGACGTTAGCAGAAATCGAAATATAATAATAATAATTATAATGTATAACGAAACAATAGCATAGATCCACTGAACAATCTACAAAGCTATTAGAAAATCATAGCAGTTATTGATTATAAGTTTCTAACTATAATCCAATCTGAGAGCTGAGTTCGGATTCCAGTCGAGCTCGTTACATTCACTTATGCATAAATAACATTGAGAAAGGTAAGGATCCATCTCTTCTCCCCCAGATATGTGTTAAATAATAGTACAAGTATCTGGAAAATCATTGTTATCACTCCTGCAGAAGAATTATTTTTATAATCCAAAATATGTTTCGGCTTAAAATAATCGACAAAGGATTGATAAGCCGTGAAAAAAAAAACCAATATCTATAATCCTTTAATACCCACCGCCCTAAAAATATGATGATCATCATTAATGGTTTAAAATGAAACTCCTTTTGGTACACAGAAATTATACAGACTACGTTATATATATATATATATATATATATATATATATATATATATATATATATATATATATATATCTGTGTGTGTGTGTGCGTGCGTATTTAGAGCGAGGTTCACCCTTTACAAGGCCGGGGGTCATTCAAGATAGAGGGTTACGTTAGCGGGCCATTTGTGTGTACAGGCGTGGAAGATAGCGGTTAACTGTAGCCTTGAATAGGTTAAGATTTTAACATCCTTTTAGAAGTCAGTTCTATAGAGCAGTGGTTCGCGGGAAGACGATGCACAGATGGAATGTGGGTAGTTTGCTTCTATGTTAGTGGCATGGCGTGTTCTAGCTGTGAAGATTTGTTTCGGCGGGATCAGGTAATGTAGTTCGTCAGTTTTGCCCTATCCCGCCTGTAAGAGCGAAGTTGAAGGATAGAGAATAATTCGTCACCCACAGTGGCTCGGAAACGCTTTTGAACTCTATCAAGGCAGGAGATTGAGGTCTGGGCATCACCCGCCCAAATATGACAACAGTACTCCACTTTTGGCCTGATTTGGCTCTTGTAAAACGTAGAGGATGGCAGGAGGAGCCAGGTACTTACTAGAGCGGCACGGACAGCCAACCATTTTACCTGCATCTTTAGCAATGGATCGTATATACGAGTTCCACTTCAGGTCGTGTGTGAGTTTGAGGCCCAACAGTCTTTCAAGGCACGGTGTTTGCTCGAGAGGACCTCCATTCATCCTGTTTGGTGGTAGTTCGGGATCAGTATTCTTATGTTTTCCGTTGTTTAACCATTGTCTTTTGTGTGATGGTTGAATATTGGAAAACATAAAGAAAATTAATTCTTTTGAATAATAGGAAAATAACCACTCTTTGCCTGATGATGGTTGCAAAACCGGAAACACGTGTAAAATACGGAAAATAAAAATATAATATATATCTTAAAAGTCCACATTATATCCCAAAATGTTTACAGCTTCTCTCTTCTCTTTAATATATATATATATATTAAACCGATTTCGAACCTTGCTCAACAGAGCTAAATTGAGGTTAATATATATATAGAAGTATCACTAAACTGAGATGGACAGTTTGTTTTAGAAAAAAATTCTTAGATGAAAATTAGTTGGAGGCCCAATACGAAATCCCTTCTGTTTGCACAGTGAAGATTTCAAAGACAAAATATAAATGACCTTCAACACTTTAAAGTGGTAATTCGAGTGAGACTTGCTAAGAATATTAAAAGAGTCCACACTGAAATTAGCGTTACAATTATGCCTATTTATTAGGTGATTTGCGATGGAAGATCCGTATGTAGTGCTCATTGTACTTAAGATGGCGGATTTTCGTTGGAACATTTTGCTTTATTCTGACATCCAGCCTTTGAGTTGTTCTCCCTATGTAGTGTGAGCCACAACTACATTTGAATGAATAAATTAAAGAACTATTATGATGTGGAGGGAGAATATCCTTCCACATGAAAAGAAGAGCAGGCTTGGCAGAAAAGACTATACGACTATTAGCAACAAAGTAACAATGGCGAACCCCCAAGGAAACCCGCTTAGCATATCTATCACTGATATTACCTAGCCAAGGAAGGCGCAGTTACACAGAATATCTTTGTACTGTAGCCGGTTTAACTTTATTAAATTCAGCTATTTTGTTCTTAATTATTGATTGAACGATGCCCAAAGATAGTCATTGTTACAGAGAGTAGTGGTTTTAGAGAAGATCGTTAAAGCTCTATGAGTAAGGGTTTTAATTAAATTGATTTTACGTTTTACAGAACAATGAGTCCCAACGTGTATATAGACCGCTAAATATCGGTTTACGATAAACAGATGCAAGAAAATCAGGCAAATATCTGCTAACCAAAATAGAAAGGAGAGGAGAAGAATCGATTTCCTTTTTTTGTGTACATTTTAAAGCTGGATGCATATTATTCAGGGACGAAAGAAAATGGTCTGCTTCAATCTCATTATCGAAGAGACAAAAAGTGCCATCAACGTATTGAATGTAACGCACTCTCTTCATGGAATCCAACAAATGTTTGCTAAGATGGATCCCAAAGAGGAACCCATTAAAACACCATCAATTTGCCTATACATGACACCGTCGAAACTAAATTTAAAGGAAATCATGGCAAATTTCATCTGCTCGACAATCCTCAGGAATAACAAGAATGACAACTGACTACGATATAGGGCATCAGCAAATATATCAATAGTCTCAGCAAAAGGGACGCGGGGAAATAGACTGGTAATATCATAGGAACACATAAATTTATCCGTCGACGAATAACGCTACATAAAGTTGAAAAATGCAAGCGAATCTTTAATACAATGAAAAGTTATACTGTTCCAAAACTGGCTGTAATATGGCGGTAAGACATTTAACCACGCCATGTCCGGTGTACCTGCGCCTTCCTTGGCTGCGTAATATCAGTGATAGATATGCAAATTGATGGTGTTTCAATGGGAATATTCTTAGCAATTCTAACCCGAATTGCCACTTAAAAGTGTTGGAGGCCATTTATATTTTGTCTTTGAAACCTTCACTGTGCAAACAGAAAATTTCGTACTAATTTCAATCTAAGAATGATATTTCCAATACATATTGTCTATCTCCTTTTAGTGATAATTTTATATTTCTTAACTTCGATTTAGCTCTGTTGGGTGAGGTTCGAAACCGGTTAGCTAGCTTTTTTTGTAGTTTTATCTTTTACTTATCATCATGAGTGGTAATAAATATAAATTTTGCCTTTTCATGGCGGTCATATATATATATATATATATATATATATATATATATATATATATATATATATATATATATATATACACGTATGTGAGTACACATGAAAAGGCATGATATTAGTTATACACACCGGTATGAAAGTAAATACAAACTATCTATTTATTTACGTCTTTTTTCCTGTCTGTTTCTTTTCAACTCTGATACTCGATAATGAGAAGTTCAGTGATGATCGTATGCACTACTTTCCCTACCATTCTAATAGACTAGCCTGTTAGAGCAGCTACTTTATAGCAAGCGACTCCAACCCATTTAAATTTTCTCGATTGACACATGCGCGTATCAGTTAATATAATAGCTTAAGACGTTTCACGTTTCAAATAAATAAAAACAGTTAGTTACATAAACAAATATTTTTATGGCAGTGGGAGAACCAGCTTAATGTATTGTACTTCTTGCAGATTTATGATACAAATTGAATTATGGAGCTAAGTTGACTTTTCGTCCGTCAGATCTAATACAAAATATATAATGCATATATACATACATATCTATGTAATGAAATGAAAATAGCGCACAGGGGATGTTACCCAAATTCTGGGAACTTAAAGCGGGTAAATGCTTTCTCAAAGAAAATTAGGCTTTATATTTCTAAGTAGAGTGACTTTAAAGTTGTGTAAAACTGCATGCAAGGCGCGTAAATATTCTGCTTAACTTGATAGATTGAACATTTGAATTTTCCTGAAATTTTAGGTAGCACTATACCTCCCCCCACTTTTCTGTCTGTCTGTCTCTCTCTCTCTCTCTCTCTATATATATATATATATATATATATATATATATATATATATATAAGTGAACATTGAAGTTAACACTTAGAGGTGAAAGGTTGTTTCATGCTAGACGCAATCGTCAGGCCACGAGTGTTGATTTTTTTCTCTCGGCTATTTATATATACGGGTCAGTGGTGCATTGTGCGTAGTTATTTTGCAGGAATTCGTTTATTTGTTTAATTATATATTTATTTGAGTTAAATTATTCCGTTTATTTTTATTTATATTTTTTATTTTTATTTCTTATATATCTATTTATTTTTATTTTAATCGGTGTTTTATTAACGTAGTAAAATTTGTTTATATCTCTTATTTAATAGCTTTGTTTTGGTTTGGGAAGATAATTGAAGCTATTTATTCAATTTTGAGGTTGACTGCTGTAGTTTTTGGTGGATGCAGTTTTTAATTTGTTCATTACTTCATTTATTTATTTGGATTGATTATCTTTACTTGTTTTTTTTACGGTTAATTGATCGGGATCGGTTTGTTAGTCTATTTATTTGTATTAATTTAAATTAATTTATTTTACTTGTTTTTTTTATTATTTATGATACTGTATATTTTTATTTACTCTTTTCAATTTTCAGTTACTCCTATGTATACGTTTTCTTCATTATCTGGTGATTTTATCGTGGCTTGGTATATTACGTTATTTTGTAAGCAACTACCGTTTAAGAGACATTCGTTCTTTATTCTGCAGTTACACCTGGGTTTAATTTGTTCGTGCAGTTTGTTGATAGTTTTCCTGTTGCGCCTTTTTATTATTTATGCTATGTTTTCGGTGCAACTGTAGCTGGTTTTTACTGTGTTTTTGTTGAATATTTTGTGTAGGGTACTTGATTCTGGGAAGTGTTTGTGTAAGAGTTTGAAAAATATTTGAAAAAAAAAAAAGTTTGAAAATATTTTTTCTACGTTTGTTTTCACGTGTTTGTTGTACGGTGGGTTGAACCATATGATATTTCTTTTCCGCTTTATTAAAGCTTCGTCAGAGATTGAAAGAGAACAGACCAAAATACAGAAAACAAGCAACTTTTGAGAGAATATAGTATAGAGGATCTGATGATTGCGTGAAAATGTACTGATCTGTTAGCTGCTTTCTTCGGGCATTGTTCAATAGAAATTTAATTTATATATATATATATATATATATATATATATATATATATAACAAGGAATTATAAAAAAGCAAATAATAACAACGTAATTATGATAGGCATTATAAACAGAACTTGTAAAAACATCACGGATAAATTAAAGATACGTGATAGAGTAGACAAACTCGCGGAAAAGGAATTCTACATCACTATTAAGGACCACAAACCGGATTTTGAGGAAAAGCCTACTAGTAGAACAATAACACCAACCCGACTCGACATCGGAAAAATAAGCAAAAGAATTCTAGAAAGGATCACCAAGCAAATTAAGGATCACCTGGGATCAGCACTATGGATTAACACCAAAAAGGTCATTAAATGTTTTACCAGTATCAACAACAAGACAGATTGCACCATAATACAGTTTGATATTGAGGATTATTACCAGTCAATATCAAGAGATCTATTCTCGACTGCCCTAGAGTTTGCTACTATATATTCAGACATAACAGATGAAGAAAAGAACATAATTCTAAATAAAAAAAAAAAAAAATCTGTCCTCATTCATAATGGGGACCAATGGATTAAAAACTCTGAAGACCATTTTGACATCACAATGGGGGTCATTAGACATTGCAGAGTCTTCGGACCTTGTCGGTCTATTTGTATTATACAACCCAACCGCGCACCGTGAATTAGGCTATACAGAGATGATGGCCTCATGGTAGTGAGGAGATTCACAAATTTTAAAATAGATAAAATTAGAAAGATAATATATAGTGAATTCCGAAACCTAAATTTAAAAACCACAGTCAAGACAAAATTGATAAGGGTAAACTTCCTCGACATAACTTTAAACCTAATGAATAACATATACCTACCTTACAGAAAACCTAATACTAATCACTTGTATGTACACCCCAGGTCAAAGCATCCTCGATCCTTAATTAAGCACATACCCTCATCAATAGAGAAAAGAATTAGCATGAACTCATCAAGTGAAGAAATATTCTATAAACACAGTAATTTTACTGGAGACTACACAAAAACTCCTTCAATATTAGAAACAGAAATCAGACATTCCCTATCTAAATATTTTTGCCATTTAAAAGAAACAAATAAAATACCAAATATAAAATGGAAAATAATAAATAGAACAAGAACTTGTAAAACCTGGGATGACTTATGCCCTTTATGCCTACATGAAAAACTACACATTATTAAGGTTCTAAAAAACGTAAATTTCTTAAATCAAAGAAATGAGATAACTGGTTTTTGCAGACATCACCAAACATTCGCCTTAAATAAATAGCATTTTATAAATGGACGAAAAAAAAAATAATAATAACAATAATTTCTAAATCTATTAACAAGTACAATTAAAACAAAAGGTTTAAAAACAGAACCCAATCATAATCTTAAAGCACCGTTTAAGAAATCATTAACAAAAAAAAAATAAACACCAAAAACTACCAGAAGAACAACATCAATCAGTTAAAGTTTTAGTATATAATAATAATAATAATAATAATAATAATAATAATAATAATAAAACAGAACTACAATATCAATCAGTTATAGTTTTAGCACGATGTCGGACATAAAAAACCCAACCCAACCTTACACGACTCCAAAAACTTGGTATATAACAAACACCCCTACCTCAATCAAGCAGTGACTCTTTGATAATGAAAAACAAATCCTAGAATAGTAATAGTAATAATAATAATGATAATAATAATGATAATAATAATTCACTTTCGATTACCGACATAACGCAAATTTCAACATTTAACGTCCATGATTTTTCCCCCTTGACGCTGAAAGGTTTTCGAATATTTCCGAAGATTCTTACATTTAAATTTGAACACATAATGCGGTATTTTGGTGCATGTTCGAATCGAATGGTGATCGATGTCCGTCTACCCAAAATAATATATGTCATTAAATAAACATAACGTCAATTTGTCAACGATGTTTTTCTGTGTGTAGAAATGAAAGACATATTTTTCGTAATAAATTTCTGCATGTTGACTTTACTGAAATTGTTGACTGTTCCTGTTGCAAAAAATATTTAGGCATTCGATTTTTATATTCAAAATATGACTAGTTCTCAGAAATAGTAGAAGACTTCTGTTTGACGTTAATTTTGTTTCTTTCCATTTGGTGATTAGAGTCCTTGTTCTCTACAGGATCGTAAAATTTAAATAAAGTGTATTAACAACAAACTGAAATATTCCCCCCTCTCTCTCTCATATATATATATATATATATATATATATATATATATATATATATATATATATATATATGTATGTAATAAATTGGGGTATGTAATCCCGACAGAGGTTAAGTTATTGACATTTGGAATTTCGTTATAGATCTGATGAAGACATGAGACCGAAATGCATTATCGGATATTATTTTCGAAAGAAACTTTCATGAACATTTTCCAAATGTCAATAACTGATATATATATATATATATATATATATATATATATATAGAGAGAGAGAGAGAGAGAGAAAATCTGGAAGAATGGTGCAACATTGTAATATTTTCTGTTATTACACAGTAGGATACTTCATAAGACGAAAAGAAAAAGAACCTAGATGAATTTAGCATAGATTGAAAAATATTTCTAAATTCTGTAACTCCCAGCGTATCTCGTTCGTGTGTATATGTGGTCGCAACAAAATAAACAAACCCAGTCCGATGAATTCCTAACGGATGTAACTCGTAACAAAAAACTTTTTCAAATTTGTCATACATCATTTCTTTCAAAACTGTTCGTGATATATAAAAATTATATCCCGTTATCCCATATATATATATATGGGATTATATTATCGTTATCCCATATATATATATATATATATATATATATATATATATATATATATATATATATATATATATATATATATGTGTGTGTGTGTGTGTGTGTGTGTGTGTGTGTTTACTAAGCTATTTCAGCTCTAAATAATCATAAGCGCGAATATAATTTTCTAATTTCGATATACAAGCAAACTGCAAGCATGAAAGTAAATTCTTTAATCTCGATCATCTCTTCTTTGAAGAAAGCATATAAAAACCGACATTCCTTTCTTTACTCTCTTAACTGGGGTAAGTTGAAAAAATAATTGACAGAATTCTTTTCCTGCCTACTTTTTCTTTGAGTATCTCCCATATGAAGTTTGACATTGCATTCAGCCGATATTTATGAAGCCAATTACCTGCGTTCCCCAAGTTATGGCTTCTCGTTCAATGCGCCGACTGTTTCCGTCATAAAACCGGAAACGGGAAAACGGCGGTGACGACCGTCTTACTACTTAACGGATTCATTCAAATGAGTTTTGGGTTGCCTGAAATGAAGCCGCTCGTCTAGGTTTCTTTGAAGTTGTCCAAACGAATCAAATCGGGCCGTTTTACATCGCCTAGCCGGCAGCTCAGTTTGGAGCAATGTCAATTTTCCCGATACGCCTGGGACAGAGATGGCTTCGAAAATAAATCAGTCTAATCCATTATCTAAAATAATAAGAAATTTCTCTCTTCCACATCACATGTATTTTATTATCTACTACGTAAAATCGATAGACAACAAATCAATCAGCCATTTGGTTATCTGACTAGTAATACCATATGACTGTCAGAAATACACACTTTTCAGCCTGTAGCAAATGAAAATCGATATCGGAATGAGTCGCTTGTTACTCTTATTTAGTGAAAGCATTTTACCTTTAAAATTTCGATATATGAATCATTCAATTCAATAGTCATCTATTTCGTCAAACCCTTCTTCATTTCCATGTCTATATTAATCTGTTTTAATAGATACCTGGCATGCTTTGTGGTTGAAATAATTGAGTAACTAATTCTGACGAAAGTTCAAAACAAAGATAAAAATCAAAATTTTGAATGCCGATTTTTAAGGTAGGTCTTCTCGAGATCTAGATCGAGAAAATTCAGAATTCTATCACATTCAATGTCGCACTTCTTTTTTTAATCATTTCACCCCAAGAGAAGGCGATAAAGCCATTAAGTCGCGAGGGATTACTGAATGTGATAGAATATGAGAAAAAAAAACGGAGAGAGAACAATAAAAGAACAGCAATTAAGAAGACTGAAGATAACCATTGACATTGCATTTAAATTTTTGAAAATCAAAATTGACTAAAAAGCAAGAAGCGGGAAGTGATTTCCGCAAGCAAGAAATGCGAAAGACAAGACTGTTTGCATAATACTTACATTTGTAGGAAGCCATTCCAACTTTAAGATATTGATACCAATCTAGCGCTATGCTTAAATTCATAAAGTCTAAGTATCAAAATACTAGACATATTTGCCAATCTATTTTTGTACGTAATATCACTGTGACCTTACTAGTTCTTGTTCATATTATTACTGAACTATCTATTTACAATTATGTTAACATTGCATTATATCTGCAACAATTGGAATAATACTATAAATTAGTATTAACCAAACAATATAGGTAAAATTTTCAAGATATATTTTAAGTTATATGAGAAATATAGCAGGTGAATTTAATGTTATATCTTCCCTAATTAGAAATATCAATAATAATATGGTTTATTATGCAATGAAATGAATTGCAACATGAAATTTTAGCTATAGATAAATCTATAGACACAAACATTTGATTAACACAATGTTCCATATTCATGAATAAAATATTATTTCATTACTTTACATATTAATATAGGGACTTTTTATATTTTATAACAAGCGTCAGTCTTTTAACAATAATTTTTGTTCACTTTCTGTTTCAACTTCAACATTACTTGCAGCAGTTTCTATTACTTCGAAACCATTCTCTTTGTCTGAATATTATTTTCAATTTTCATCTTTTTAATGCTGAACAGCAAGTTTTTTATTGGATTAGTATTTGGAGATGCTATTAGATGTAGTTCTACGGTAGGATGCTGAGAATACCATAGACTGAACATTTAGAGCAAGGACGAAGTTATAGAGAAAATAGACAGAAAAAGGTTAATATACTGTTGTAGCATACCGACGAAAGCTAATGGGTAAGTCTCCATTCACATAAATACAGTAGTAAATACTGTATGTTGGTCTGCAGTTGGAGATTCGTCTCCGGTTGTGCTGGTCAGACTCTCCACTTCCGGGCAGAGAAGATCCTCAGACGAGGCTATGTCGAAGGGCAGAGTCTAGTCACGGGAAACAGCAACCCGACCCCGTTTTATTTGGGTCTACGGGGAATTTTTGGCCGAGCCTACGGGCTCAAGTACTCCACATTAAATTCGTCCTTGTGTCACATCTGAGCACGTGGGGCGGTTGGCAGATATCCTGCAGTTGGAGATTCATTGTGGAATTCACTTGACTCACTCCTAGCAGTTGACTACAACTTCTACGCGACGCTGCCGAATCTTGTATGTGTTGTTCGTGTCCTAAATATTATCGTTCATTACCAACTTTTGTTTGATTATTCTATTCAGTAACCTTCCCTAGGTTACAACATATACTTAACATCAAAAAGAAACAGTTGAAATTTTAGGGCATATAATGTGGAAAGAGGGATTAGTAAATTTGACACTCACGGCACATATTAAAGTCAAGAGAGAGAGAGAGACAGAGAGACAGTGAGAGAGAGACAGAGAGAGAAAGAAGAAGAAAACAGCACACAACTTACCTAATGAAAATGTGTAAATAGATTCCCACAGGCTAGAAGTGCGCGAAATGAAAGTATTAGAACAGATGATACGGTTGCATCTAGGAAGTTAAGCAGCAAAATGGTAAGACCTAGTTACGAGAGAGAAGTCCCGTGACGTCGGTGTGTGATTGAACTGAAGTCGAGATGCAAACTTGGAAATTTTCATGGGTATTTCTAGTTATTAATAATAATAACCAAAATTGATATCACCTAATAAAACACGTACAATTACTAGTATTAATGCATTTTTGTAATTAAAATTCTTAATAAGAAAACTAATGCAACAATTGTTAACAGATATGTACAAAAGAACTATCTTTGCGAATCCTTATAAAACGATCATTTGCGCAAGACAAATTTATAGAATTCATTAACAAACACCATATTTATAAACGTTACATAAAATAACGCTAATCATAGATTCAAAACAAATGTCAAATATGGCCTATGCTAAAGAAACGATTATCATGAGTCGACTTTTATATTCAAATGTTCAGGACGTTGGTGGTCATGCCTCTCCACAATTTCTTGTCCTTTGTAGCTCTCAATAAATTTTATATTTTTCCTATGTCTCTTGCACCGAAATCCATTTACACAAGCTCTCTAGGCAGGTTATGCGTTGTTTTCCTCTGTCCCTGTTGACTTCAATATTTCCTGTGAGTATCAAAAGATATTTTAATAGCAAATAAACTCAGCAAATTAACCAACGGCCATATAATTCAGCACATTAAATACACTTAAAGCATTTTAATATTTAAAATTAGTTACAATCATATGACGTTGAAATACCAGTTCTCGTTCGATCACTGCAATTAAGAACCAAAATTAAGTAACACTGGTCAATACTCAGATGTGTAACTGCTGAGGAATACCTGATGCTGTAAGCTACATGCCAGTCCTAGAAAGCTGGTAGTAGATACAATCTCGTCACTTATACTAGCAGAAGATTCCGATAGGTGGGGAAGTGCTTCTGGACTGACAAGTCACAAGACATACCCACTGTTGGGTGAGAAACTTCAAAATTAGTTTTTTTGTTTGTTTTTTTTGTTTTTAATTTTTCATCCCAAGCAAGGCAGGAGTGCCACGAGCACACAAGGGGTTACAGAGAGTGGGAGTAAGAGTAAAGAGGCGTGAAAAAGGAAAGGATGAAGAGAAGGAGGGCAATAGATCAAGACATCTGAAGATATCGATTGACATTGCATTTGAATAGTTGGAGACCTAGTGGCACGTTTAAATTCATGCAGTTTGGGAACTAGCGAAAATAGATCATCGGAGCAGCTACCCTGAAATTATTTGTAGAAAAGATAGAGGGAGATGACGGCACGTCTGTGAGAGATTCCAGATCAGAGCCTACCACATTGCATATCCGTCTCTGAATTTTTACATTATTTACATTGTTCAGATTGTTGTTTTCATCTTTATTGCCATATTCCCGACGTTTAGGCCGTTGTACGCTCTAGCTTTCTTCAGGTGATTTTAATTTCAAAATGAACTCTTTATTTCGTCCACCGATGTTCAGTGTTCTAGTTCCAAGTGCCATGACACTTCCGGATGTCTCAGTTATCTTCCTTTAACTAAACTCTCCAAGTTTTTGTTCACCCCTGCAGTACCTAGGTACTGAAGTCACAACCCTTTGGGTCACGTCACTGGATCTAACCAATGTTTTTATTCACTGTGTCATGTGTCCTTGAGGAACGAGAACAATTTTTTTTATCTCTCATCTAAACCTTGTTCCACCATCCATTTACTCAAGCTTGCTATGTAGATTATGCGCTGTTTCCCCAACTGAATTTCTCCTGTGAGTAACAATTTTTTCAAGCCTTCTTTCCTCGTTATGTGTCCTAGAAATTTCAATTATTTTAAAAGGGGTACAAAATTTAATCACAACAATTAGAATGGACATATTAAAACAATGCGCCCGGTGCTACACATGTTTTCATAGGATGGATCACTCTGAATTGTACTTTAAATTTGCGCAGTCAATTTATATTGAGTCCTGCCAGCCATACCGGTATAATCAGAAGTGGTTGTTAGACTTAAGTATAATTAGCCTTTTATGTTCATTATATATAATTATAATATATAATTTTGTATTTTTTCGTTTTAGTGTGCACATTTCTTTTCATCGATTAAGCTCTACTGAAACAGGATCAATGAACAAGTTAAACTGATTTTATGTTAATTTTAATATTAATTTTTAATTTTTATTTTTACTTCTTTTGGCATTTCGATATTATCAATTTACGCTAATGTAAATCGTTTTTGCTATTTTTTTTCCTCTCGTTTTAATATCCGGTTTAATCACAAATATTAATATACAATTATTTCTACAGAAAACAAAACTGCAACTAACCACCAGGCAACCTTCAATTTTATCCTTATACTTACATCCAATAATAATTCTAACAACAATTATAAATATGTAAATCCTAGAATGGTTCTATAAACATTGCCAAATTAAAGACACACGCGCACGCACGCACACGATGCAATTTAGTATTAAAGCAACTATAGCTCCATTAGAATTCATTTAAACACACAATCCATTACTTATCTCACATTATTATATTACATATGGCACAGTAGTGATACCATTCTTTTCTAGACGGAAGTGAGATGAAGCTTATCAGGATGCTGGTGTCATGATGGCTCTCTTGCGACCATCTCATATTTTCGTGCCGCTTTGTTCGTATATGCAGAAACATAAACAAAGGTTATCTATCATTGTCAGAATTCTACGCCCACGGGGTCCTTTAATCAGTAGTTTGCCTGTCTATAACAATGTGTGGAAGGAGGATGCCTGAAGAAAAATGGAAACACAACGGAAACTTATACACAGAATCAGAAAAAGAACGTGAGCTTGGAGAATTTGAAACACACAGGAAATACTTAAGGCGGGATTAGCGGAGGGAAACAAAGTGATTTACCTAATGAGCTTATGTAAAGTGATGAGAGAAAATGGACTAAGAGAAATAGTAAGAGGACAAATTTTGCTTTGAAAGGTAGTCATGGAGAGACATGACCGTTGGGCTGATTGTTTGCGGTTATGCAAGTGAAGTTAGATATTCAGGATCGAGCTAAAGTTTGATTGCTAATCGCAAACTGATTTAGGCTTTATTATTAATTATACATTTACTAGCAGTAGCCATTAATAATTTGGTCATTTTTGACGGTCACTACGATAGTTATATATTAAAGTTTGAAAGAAAATCTCAAATGTAGTTTTTGTACTTTAAATGAAATTACGATATTTAACAGAACAACCAATCGTTTCGAATGCGGCATAAGGCCTTTTCAATGTGGGACCAAAGTAAAGAATTAGTACAATACTTTCTGTTAGATTTTAGGTTAGGTTATGAGTCAAGAGTGTTTGAAAATAACAACGAAACTTAAAAACTGTAACGTACCATGATCGTCAACATCATGAAGGGATACGAGAGAGAGAGAGAGAGAGAGAGAGAGAGAGAGAGAGATTGTAAGAAAATAAAATACCACTGTGTTACTACTGAGTTCTCAGCAGCAACAGAAGCAATAATGGTAATAGTTGAAATAGTAGTGAAACTACTAACGACAGATAGGAACAAACAGATGCAGTAATGCCGAGTTCGAATTCCACTTGGTTTCTTTGTATTCAGTTACGCGTAAATACCCTTAGGAAAAGCAGGAACCCATTTCTCCCCACCAGTTATGGGTTAAATAGCAGGACTTCTATATGGAAAAATGTTGTTCTCAAAAACATAGTTAATGCAATATTCACTCGCAAAAAAATAATTATTCTTACAATCCAAAACATTTAGGCTTTAAATAATTTAGAAAGCGTTAAGAGGTAGAAAACAAAGCAAACAATGAATCAAAGCACTTGAAATGATTGTATAAAAGCGAGCAAACCGAAATTTTCTTTCACATCAAGACGATTTTAGAATTTTCAGTGATTCTTTCTTCATTCACATGCATGAAAGACGCACAACACGAAAACCAGAAAAAACATATGCAGAGAGAGAGGGGGGAGAAGGGGCAGAGAGAGAGAGAGAGAGAGGGGGGAGAGAGATAAGGAGAGAGAAGGAGAGGGAGAGATAGAGAGCGGCACTCGGGTGAAGGTATTACAGACATGTGATAAAAGAAACAACAATTATTTTTAAAGTTCGTGTTTTCTTTTCTTGTTTTTTTCTACAGTAGGGTTAACCCTTTACAAGGCCCGGTGGGGACCATTCGAGTCGAGGTTTACGTTAGGAGGCCATTTGTGAGGATAGGAGTGGAAGATAACTGTTAACCCTAGCCTTGAGCAAAGACTGTACTGATCGAAAAAACATCCTGTTGGGGGCCGGTTCCACAGAACAGTGGTTCATTAGAAGTGGTTAGAGTGGAACATAATTCTCACCGGTAGAAATGTAAGTGATTTACTACTATGTAAGTGGCATGGCGCGTCCTTGCCGTGAAGGTTTTTATTGGCGGAATCAGGGAATGTAGTTCGTCCGAGCACTTTCCGTGAAAGTAGCGGTAGAGCAGCGAGAGGCTTGCCACATCCCACCTTTTTTTTCCCTTTTAAGATAGAATATGGACCATTCAATGCTATATTCATAATAACGCAAAAAAGAAAAAAAAAACAAAACAAAAACAATTACAAGTGCGTCAATACAATATATAGATGAAAGCCTAGAAAAAAGTGTTTCAGACGTGTATCGGCGACAAAAATGTACATTTAGTAAATTAATGAATACTTCAGGTTTTGAATACAGAAATATGAGGAAACACTGAAAATATTTTTTGTTCCACCCCGCTTCCTAAATATTAATTCTATTTTTCAGAAAAGCCTTCTGAACGAGGAATTGTACATTCCTTAAAAGGGAAAATAGAACCTTGCCGGGTTGTGACGCTCTCTGTGACTGAACGGTTTAGAGCAGGGAGGATACAATGGTGGTTTCTCTTACAAAGGGAGATACAGTTACGAACCCTATTGGGGATGAAATTTTCTTTAAGTTTTCTCAGCTACCTTGGTCAAAAGTTGTAATATGCATTGCTTAAAATAAACAAGAGCGTCTATTTCAAACACGAGTATCCACTAAAATAACGTTTGAAGTAATATAATATATATATATATATATATATATATATATATATATATATATATATATATATATATGGGGTGTGGAGGTAAATTGTCACCATTTTATATTTTTAATTTCACGCACGATCGTTTTTGATTTTTGATTTTGACGTCTGCACAGTATAATAGGGTCAGTTGGATAAAAAAAGAGCAATATGACGCAATTCGCTCTGCTAGAAATTTGGAAACGGCATGCTGTACTGCTTGGCTTTCAGGTGCATAGGATTCAGAAAGAGTTGGATGAGTTTAATGGTGATTACGAAGGTACAGCATCTCGGAAATCTCACTCTGGTCGTTCTGAGAAGAAAAGAACTCCCGAATTTGTTGATGAGTGCCTCAGACTCAACACGAAGGCTTACATCAAGTGCTGCCCTGGGTGAAGAGAGTGACTGCTGGAAGACCCTGTGTCTGGCACCAGGACTCTGCACCATGCCACACAAGCAGGAGAAACCAGTCATGGCTGTTAGACAATTTCTTCGAAAACATCATCTCTTATATCTGACCACCTAACTTCCCAGAATGCAAACCGTTATTATGTGTGGGATGCAGTTGAGCGAGATGCCAACAAAACTGCTTCTAACACCAAAGATGAACTGAAGGTAAGCATTATGACAGTATTCACCAACTTAAAAAAGGAAATCCTCCAGAAGAGATGCAGGAGATTCGGAATATTGAATAAATTTACACTTTAGCATTTCATGATATTTTTGAGTAACTTTGGTAAATATATGTGTTAAAATGAGATACCAGTGTTATTTTCATTTTTGCGTAATTTAAACGACAATTTATCCATCGCACCATATATATATATATATATATATATATATAGCGAGAGAGAGAGAGGAGATCTCATGTACAAACTCAAATTCTCTCCCAGGGTCTTTAATCTACTTTACACTAATACACTTGGAAAAGGCATGAATCCATTTTATTCTCTTCCACGTGTTATAAAGTAATCACCAGGGTAGATTTAGTTTATTTAGTATTAGTCAGGAAGAAGAGTAACTTTAAACTAAAAGTCCTGGAGAACATGATAATGACCGACATGATAGTTTCTCAGGCATATCACTCCCTGTATGTTGTACTTGCAGAAGACTTACGTCCTGTCATATACTAAAATCCTGTGCCGCCAAAGACCTTGGGAAGTTAGTGGAGTTGAGTATGTTTTAAATTTTTACACTAATTTTATTTTCATATAGAATAATCTTTGTTTCTTAGATTAAATAATTGTAACGTTAAATTTCCCTTAATTTAAATCTTATCGCTTTGAGTAAGTAAATAGGAATTACTTTTGATGCATCTATGAAAACTTCATAGTTACTTTTCGAACAAAACAATTGCGCCTAATTCATTCTACTCCTTCTGATTTTGCGAAACTCTCATTTCCTTATTCTTCGATAGAAATAAGTAGGAATATAACACAGAGTCTCGTATTTTAGTTAGCTAATGAAGAATACTCCCAAAAGAATTTAGTTATAGAGAAATATTTAAATCTATACAAGTTCATTGTACAATTATTCTAATATTTACTGTTAACTGTTTAAACTGACAGAGCAAAGGGGGAAAATGTCGTCAACACAAAGACTGCAAGTTTCAACAGCAATTCTATTCAAACACTACCGAAATTGACATTCTCAACAGCGAACATACTTTGTTTCATGGTATGTTTGTGTTTTTGCGCTTGCTCATCTGTACGATTATGATTGCGCATGCGTATAAATTTTATTTAAGCTTGCGCCCTAACTACAAATGATATTTTTACTTGTACTAATCCTGGTATGAGAAGTTCATTAATTTTAGCAACAGATGTGTATTTTTTATTCCTTGAATGATTAGTTTTAGAGTTGAGATTAATACCGGTGTGACAGAGGCTTGAATTAGCAGTAAAAATATAGAGGTCATATAGCTTAGACAACATCACATGAATACACATGCAAATGATAGATAGATAGATTTACGAGAGAAGCTAAAGATTTTCGGCTGAATTGTATTTTTTTAGCATGAAGCATGTGTAAAACTGAATGGAAGTAAGAAAGTAGACATGCGCAGAAGGCGGTAAATTCTTTTGTGAGGCAAAGTGAACACAATATTTCCAAACAGAGTACTAACGATATTATACTAACCCGTCGGCCATTCGGGTGGAAAATCCTGAAAGATACATCGAGAATAAATCATTTATAACATTTGAAAAGGTTCAGTGAAAAAAAAGTTATTTCATCACCGATTTAAAATTTCTTGAAAAAATTAATTTGAAGTTAAAAAAATGGACAGCAAATAAGAGACAATTACGATTGCCCTCGTCAAGAAAATTAAATCCTTCGTAGTACAAAAATTAAAAAAAAAAATAAAGAAAATTTATAAGCAGTCAAATATTCTACTTCGTAATCTGCCATGTTTCTTTCGGAGGCGAACGACCATGGTTCTTCTCATCTTTCTGTCTTTTATTGCCTTTGTAACTGTTGACTCTTTACCCACCCATTCACGCACAGTCATTAAACAGATTAGTCACTCTTTCCGTTACTACTATTGTTTTCAATATATCCTGTGAGCGTCAAATATTGCAGGCCCTCATTCCCCATTATATGTCTCATAAATGTCAAAAATATTTTCCTAATTGCAAGTATAAGTGTACATGGTGATCCAAAAATATTGTCATCCCTACATGATATCATTTTCTATTTCAGATGGCTGACACATGTTCCAACACGAAAATGGTATTCTCACAAACCTTCTCGATGTGTGACAACGCCAATAAAATGTGAATAAACTGAATCCAGTACATGTGCTTTATATTGCTTGTTCTTCTATTATTCTCATTACTTGATTAAGCACTAACTACTCTTACCTTACAGAATGGTCCGAAAGTCTTGCCACCCCTACATAATATCATTTTCTATTCAAGATGGCTGACACGAAAATGATGGTGTTCATACAGTTCTTGATGTGTGACAGCGTCAATGAAAGTGACTAAATCCAGTACATGTGTTTTATATTACTGTATTACTTTTCTATTGTTCTCATTACTTTTTGGTATTGGGTGACAAGACTTTCGGATCACCCTGTAGTTTCGATTTTCCTGTAAGCTTCATCCTTTTTATATCCTTGGTATTCACGGCATTCACGGTCGCTTCAATTTTCTTATATTATACAAAATTCAGTTATATTTTAAATTCCTTTTATAACAATGCCCTGTAAAGGAATCGACCGTAGTCGGGATCATTGAGTCATTGCAAACGAGCCTCTCCTTAGTTGCATACTATGTGTTACATACATTTTTTGATTCACAGTTTACCTTCTCCTAGGCAGGCTGACACAGAAGGCTACAGAAAACCAGTCCTGCTATTCAACCCATAGCTTGGAGGAGAAGAGATGGATTCATACCTTTCCAAAGGGTATTAAAACGTAGATAGATATAATGAACTTGACTGAAATTCGAACACTGCTCTCAGAATCCTCGATCAAATCCACTATCCATTACTTCGCCATACCTCATATATGCCCCTTAGAAAGTCATATATCCATTTCCATCTACGAGTTAAATAGCAGGTTAGATTATGCATTTTAATCTTTGGGGGAATTTCAGCCAGTGTGGAAGAAAAGTATGCTTGAATTAAATCATTCTCTATGTATATTGTAGTTTTTAGGATTGAAACAAAAGTATTGGCTATAAATTATGAATTTCTTTACATTGGTTGGGTGGTAGCAATCAAAAGTTAAATAACAGTGACTGTAGATTTGGTGAATAGTGATGTGGGTATCCAATTGTTGGTGATGCGAAATAAGACGTTTAAATCTGAATACATGTATGAGAATCTTCTAGTATAAATTTAATACATTTGTGGTAATTGTTTATGCATGTATTAATTTCATGTAGGTCGCCCTTGCCATGAGCCCATGTAAAAACATATCGTCAATGTATCTAGAGTAGTGTATCCGTTCAAGATAATATCCGAATATATTTTTTGTTTAAGAGTATGCCTAAACTGCTACCCATTTTAGTTCCAATGGTTGTTCCTTGGGTCTATAATAACTGGCGGTCATTAAACTCAAAGTTGTGAGTCAAAATAATTCGAAAGTTATCACAAATATAATCGAAAAGCTCAACTTGGAAATCATACTTTATTTGATTGCTTGCATTGACTGTGACAGAAGCAATTATGTTGGAGAGACTGGGACAGAATTTCGTCTCCGATTCAACAATAATAAATTACAATTAAAAAAAAACTAATTAGTATAGCCATGGTATTTGATTTTAATCATAATGTAAACAAATTATCTAATTCTCCCGAGAGACTATATAAGTGTTTGTGTGTGCGCGCGCGTGCGTGCATGTGTGTGTGTATTGACAATATAACTTGAAGACAACAGCTTAATTTGATTTGAAAATCTTTAGCCAAATTTAATTGTTTAGTTTTTGTAAGGCTATAGAGAAAGAGGAAAACAACGAATAACCTATCTTGGAAGTCTCGGTGAATGGATGGCAGAACAAGGTTTAAGAGTGGTAATAAAAAGATAAAACTTATTAATAGAGACGAAAGACTGAAAATTGTGGAGAGTAATGATCGCCTAACTTCTGAAGAGACTCGGCACATAAGAGAAGAATCACTTAATCAATCTGCCTCTGGGCTCGAAATAAACAAGTTGCGATTCCGACTTGGAATGGATTTCACATACTTTTTCAAAGAACTTTCGACCTTTTAGTTCGATTGTATAAAATCTGAATATTTCTGTTGGTTTCATGATTTATGTCAGCTACAAGTGCTGCAGGGACCTTGTAATCCATTACTACTTGTCAGATGGTCTGATCATCGGCGACTAAACCGGTCCCCCCACCAGGCTTTTCTGGTGAGTAGGGTGGCTAGACAACCAGCAGGATTAAAACATAAGACATGCGCTGAAGAACCTTCTTGAAGAGTAAACAGACTGGGTCACATATCCATGTATGCAATCAGGGTGGTGATGATATTGCATCATCGGGTGGAAGGCTTAGACTGAGAACAAGTGCCAGGGTGCATTATTTCACTGATAGAATCAGGTTGTCGGTGGTTTTTAGCCTTCAGAATTAAAAAACCAAACCCCCCCCAAAAAAAAAAGCAAACTATATTTGTTCCGATCACTTCACCGTAGATAAAGGAACGGATTTTCTGCTCCTGAAACCATTGGAATGGTTTACAAGATTGTCTTTTTGGTTAATACTTGTTACGTAAGTTTAATAATTTACAAATTTCAGGTGTTGTCTCAGCATTTGTACTTATCTGATTTAGGAGAGAATACTCTTGTGGTAATATTAAAATAACTCTTTAAATTAACCTTACTATCTATGAATAATAAAAAATAGCCGAATAGGATCTATTGCTTATTAAACGTATTTTTATTCCAAATTTTCCCTAACACACGAGATTCTTATCGGCCGAGGATCAATCGATATGAATTATACTTTTACTGTTTCCCGTTCGTACTCCTTATTTAGATTTTTGTGAATATTATAATCTCCATTATCTTCCAAAATGTCGATTTCTTCATTTATTTGAATCGTTTTTCATTTCAATATTCAGAATACTTCAAATAACATTTCAAAATTCCGCCAATTTCTGCTGAAGATATTTTAAAATAAGATTACCAGTATTTTGCATTGTTCTACCCTTTAAATGTCTATTCATCTAAAACACTCTTTCCCATTTGTTATCAGAACGTTCATAAATTTGGATTAAGGTGTCAGAATGCCACGAGAATAGGGCACACAGTTATGGTCAAACTAAATACAATCAATAATAACTTACGTTCGTTGATATTCTTTGACAGTCGACATGCTCCCTCGGTTTACATACATACATATATAATAAATCGAGTATAATTCCACTGTCTGTAGCATTTAATTTTTAAAAAGAAGCTCTCAATACAGAGTAGAGCTTAATATTATATGAGATTAAAACAAAAAATATGTCAAAAATCGACACACAATAGCTTTCATGTCTCAGCATTTCAGTTGTGCTTCCTCAAGGCGATGGTAAAAAACTGTTGAGTAAAAAATTATGTTTAAATTTCAAACGCCGATAACACGAAATCAAAATTAAAGTGAGGCTTGTAGGTTTATCTTTATTATTTTTTTTTTTTTAGATTATTTTGAATTTAGCGTAGGTCTGACACCTAATTGGTTAATCAGAGTAAACCCACAATTTTCGAATAACGTGTTGGGTATTGTGTTCAAAATTGTAGATAAACTGTATGAAGTTCATGTTGTATTATTGTTTTGATCAAGTACTTTCGACCATCTCAGTCATTTTCAAGAACCAAGTCAGTGGGGTGGCCAGAATTTCTTTGTTTACATCCTGTTATTCTTTGGAAAGCTAGAAGTTAGAAATAGTCTCTGAAGGCGTCAAGTCTAACGGTTATTGGGAACGTGACTGCACTTAAAGAGAATGCGACGTTTTTCAAATATATTTGTATATATACATGCGCATATTAAATATATCATATGCACTTCAAGATACCTTCTCCTTGGTGAATGATATTTTACTTTATATGGGGTATTTTGTATAATAATAGCTTCTAGAGTTTTGATTATTTCCTTGCATTGGGTGTTGTAGAATATTTTGTTATTATCCACTAATATTTATCTTGATTGTTTATAGTTGTATTTTAGTTGTTCATGAACTGCTGGCCAATATCGATAAGGTTGCACTGATTTTCGAATGGTGACAGTTCAATCTGCGAGAGACCGTTGTGCAAGTGTGTACGATGTAAGAATTTAATGGTGTTTTTTTTTTTTATTATTATTATTAATATTGCAAATGCAATCTCCCAGTCGGCACCAGAATTCATAAAAAAACATTTTTAAACAAGACCAAATTTTGAGGTCTCATGTTATTGGTAGTAATTAGAATAGAATATTTTAAAATTTTATAATAGATTATAAATCTTGTGTGTTTATTAAGATAATTAAGTTATATGTACCTGTGAATTATGTTTTTTAATTAGATATATATATATATATATATATATATATATATATATATATAACGTGTGCACATGCATATATATTTAATTATATATATATATATATATATATATATATATTAATGTTTATATATTGGCATAAACATAAACACACATGTGCATATGCGTGTATTTGCATGTATATATATATATATATATATATATACATACAAAAACACACGCATACATGCATATATCAATATGCGAATATATATATATATATATATATATATATATATATATATATATGCGATTGGGGGTGTATGTTTGTGTGCATGTGTGTGTGCGTGTAAACTCACAGAAGGAAAATAGACTGATAAATTATATCTTAGTCCGTTTCTCTACACATTCTCACATAGAAATGGATAGGTACATGGAAGAACATTTTATGAACACAAAAAAATTAAATACAAATTTAACCGCAGCACCGTGTCAGTCCTATTTAATGAAAGAGGTATTGCTACCCAATTATATGTATATATATATATATATCAAAAATACTTTTACAAACTTTGGGGGCGTGATCCTCACAGGAAAGCAAGAACAGTTTGATAATCTCAAAAGGTCGATTGAAGAGTTAATGCTAAAAAACAAAATATAATTTTTCTCATAAAAAATATTCATAATTTAGAAAAATACATTGTGGACAGACGGATCCAAATTTGAACGTTTTTGTAGTAAGAGGAGTCTGGAGAAAAACTGAAAAATAAAAACAAATTCACTGTAGTTACTGAAATTTTATCTTTTACTTCAAAAGCAAAAATGTTTCATTATTTTACTTAAAAAAGAAAAAAATCATTTTATGTTGTTGTTTAAAGAAATGAATGGTGGATCAAAACGTTTTACATCTAGTGTACATATAATAATAATAACAACAATAATAATGTAGTTT
This sequence comes from Acanthosepion pharaonis, assembly GCA_903632075.3. Taxonomy (NCBI): domain Eukaryota; kingdom Metazoa; phylum Mollusca; class Cephalopoda; order Sepiida; family Sepiidae; genus Acanthosepion; species Acanthosepion pharaonis. Next base: position 157,964 of record CAHIKZ030000177.1, read on the forward strand.
CTAACTCTGAACGGAACCCGGAAAGGAATGTGTACACACCAGAAATCAAAGGAAATAATAATAATAATAATAATAATAATAATAATAATTGGGTTCGCAAAAAAAGTCAACCATCGTACTACTGAAGGATTACGCTTTTACAGGTAAGGCAGTTATTAAAATAAAATGATCAATATTAAGAAGTAGAAGAAAATATTAACTAAATTGAAATAAATATTTTGAAGTTTTATCTTTCCTTATTCAACCCTGAAGATGAGATAAATCAATTTCGATATTAATTTACTTTGCCCCTGAAAAGTAGAATCATTTCCACGAATCTCTGATTAAATGATACCATTAAATGTTGGTCTTCTAACGAGATATGTACATTATAAGCGGGTTACTCTTTATTGTGTTCTAATCCTGTGCCATTCCGGCAGATTAATCTGTTAAGGTAAAGAATGAAAAAAGCCTTTTTAGATGAACATTTAAAATCTACAGAAATAATAGAAAAATTCAAAGTAAAGGTAAACCAATTTAAAATATCTTCAACAGAAATTATCGAAATTTTGTATTTGAAATGAAAACAATTCAGGTAAATGAAGAAATCGGTGGTTTGAAAGATATTGGAGATCATGAAGTCACAAAAAGTTCAGAACAGCAAAAGAGAAATAGTAAAAATATAATTATAATCGCTAATGTTTGGTTCTAATCCGATAAATATTCTACGTGTAAGAAAAAAAAATAGAATCTTTTAAGTAAGCGAAAACATTCTATTTAGCTATTATTCGCTTATCCAAATTGAGGTTAATTTAAAGTGGTATTTTTCTTTCTAAGTCGATCAAGTTCAACGCTGACACGGCTCCTTCAAACTTTCAGAACAGCCACTCGACAAAATAATAAAATACTAAACTACGGCCATGGAATAGAAAACAGAAAATTGAAGAGAAATATACAAAGGTTTTATAAATGTTTCCGGAGGATCAAAACTACCATCGCTAAAAGTCATAAATACAAAGATAATTTTTAAAGGCGGAATTTAGAAATACAAAAACAACCGTGACTCGCAATAATGACTCGTAATATTGAATTTGTTTAAAATTTGTCTATACTGAAGTTTAAGAAAAAATCGTAATATTGTTTCTGTCAGCTATTACAATGTCAAAAACTGGTTTTCTCAAGATGACCTTTAGCGGTAAATTCAAGTTTAGTTAATGATAATCCCCGAAAGTCTGTTGAAAACTATACTTTTTGTTTTTGGCTACATAATTGTTATACGGGAACATACCTATTCTATTGTTAATAGACTCTCCCACATATAATAAGTAGTAGTAGTAGCAGTCGCGAAGTCGCTCAGTGAGTCGGTCTGAGTTCAGTCTGAAGTCGGACGACCGGTTGAACTCTCTGCCTTCGGGCGGGAAGGAACCCAAACGAGGCTACGCCGAAGGACGGAGTCTCTTTCGGGGAGGTAAACCGACCCTGAACCCGTTAATAAGGGTTTTAAAAGGGTATATTTTTGGCCGAGCCCACGGGCTCGGAGATTCCACGTTAATCCGGCCTTGTGCAACATGATGCCTTCGTGGGGAGGGGGGTGACTGAATATCGCTCAGTGAGTTGGTCGAGTCAGTCAATGTCGGACATTAAAGTATCAACCATCACAACTAGATTGCTGCATCATTAACTATTATAACAAGTTCGTAACGTTTTGTACGTCGAACCTTTTTAGGACCGACTAATACAAGCCTCCACTGTGAAACTACTCCACAACAATAATATAGTGGGCGAAGCATTTTTTACCGGATCTAGAGCATTGAAAGAATTGAAATGCGGCCGAAATAAAAAAAAATACCCCTCCCCACCACCACCAAAAAAAAAACAGGATCTTTTGCGTTGCATTTCTGTTGTCACTGTCCAAATATTCTGAACCGAGGGAAAAAATTTTTTTTCGCCGTAACAATGCCATAAATTGATGCACCAAAAACAGCTTTGGCATCTAATGAACCATTATCGCTAGTTCAATATATGGCTGTGATCGTAGTGTCACTGCGGAGCTGAGCACCTGACAACTTTCTTCCACATATCTGGTTTGAAAGTCGGAAATTATTCAATCAAGCCCGGCGTGTCTTGAGCAAATAGGCTATGCGGAGCCCATATCTGTCCAGATCAAGCCTCAGCTCGACTTGATTCCATCGAAGAAATTCTGGAAATCTGGACTACAGTCTAGGAATCCCGCTGTCCAGCGACCCACAGCCAGTCTAGATGCCCGTTGGCCATTCAAGAAAGTTCTTCAGCGCATAGAAGTGTCTTGTTTTTAATCCCGGTTAGTGTCTAGCCACCCTAATGAAGAGAGAAGTCTAGTAAGGGAACCAGTTTAATTGCCAATGACCTGGCCATATGGCATGTGACTCATGGTACGAGTAGTTCTCGTAGAGGGACCTTACATACATCATGAAACCGACAGCGAATATTTGCAGTTTTCTGCAATCAGACGAACATGTGTAATCTCTTGAAAAGTATTGTGAAATGCATCTCCAAAACAGTTTGATTTTGATTGATTGAAGCTGATTGATTACAAAAATGAAACAACATAATGGTGCAGAGTCCTGTTGCCAGTCATACGATCTTCCATCAGCCACCTTCTTGGCCCAGGGCAGCACTACTTCCTCGAGGCACTTGATGTAGGTCTCAGTGTTGAGTCTAAGGCCCAGTGGGAAGATGATGGATAGCATAACGACGCCATCAATAGTTATGGCTACAAACACCTTCATGATTACCGTTAGACTCATCCAACTCTTTTCAAATCCTCTGCACTATCCTTAGATTGACAATCAACCACTGAAATGTTCATATTGAAGTTTCCGGCGTGAATGCCAAACAGTACAGCATGCCGTTTTCAAATTTCTGGCGGGGTGAACTATTTTTCTCACAGACTGTGCCCAACTGACCTTACTATATTTGCAGCCGGCAAAATCAAAAATTAACAATTGCGCATGCGCGAAATTAACCATAAAATGGTGACAGTTTACCCATATCACCACATATATATATATATATATATATATATATATATATATAATGTGTGTGTGTGTGCAGAGACATACACGAGAGTTGGCTGGAATATTTAGAGCCTGAGCAAGCATTTGTATTCTGGTAAAGGGCAGCACCAAAATGACAATACGACATACTCCTGAATGACCTGAATGTAAAGAAGAAATTTATGGACATTGTTAAAAGCAGATGCAATGTGCAAAATGAGAATAGAGACTGGAGATAGAACGCTTTAAAAGAAGCTTTAGTAACATTAGCAATCGAGATCATCCCAAAGAAAACTACACAAAGAAAAAAAAAATCACTGATAGATGAAATTCTTGATATGATGAAAAGAAAAATATAATGCCAATGTATGACACAGAATATATGACTTTGCACCAAACAATTAAGAAAGAATGCAGGCAGGCTGAAAAGGAATGACCCAACGAATAATGTGCAAATACAGAAATAATGAATATCACATAAAAAGAAGACATGCAAAAAAAGAAGTAAATTAGGAAGAAGAAAAACATGTTCATCAACTGCATGTATATAAAATATGAAATATCGAAGGACCAGAAGCATTAAAATCTGAATTGAAATCAGCATTTGCTAAATTGAACAGAAACAAAGCAGCAGGAACAGGCGGAATTGTAATAGACATCCTGGCAGCCTTCGACATTGACAAGAATATAGACATAACCGATGAAATATTCAGCATTGGTAATATACCGGAAGACTTACATAGATCCATTTTCAGGGCACCACCTAAGAATCTAGGTGCAAACGAATGCGAACCACATCGGTGATATATAAATATATACATACGCACGTACACGCGCAATGGATTCAATATAGTCTTTCCATATGCATATATAGACATACATACACACATATATAGATATGTGTGCATATACAGATATATATATATATATATATATATATATATTTACACACACATAAATATATATAGATATACATATACACACATGTATACACACATGTATATATGAGATAACAATATATATTTTTATATATCAAGAACAGTATTGGGGAAATTGTATGACAAATTATCCTGCTTAATAATTTTATCACATCTACAGTCGAAAGAATCTATCTAAATACAACATAAAACTAAACATCAAACATAAAATGATAGCCATTAACAGTAAGATAGAAGTAAGAGAGGCAGCCAAAGATTCCAGCTTCGAATGGGAGACACCGGAATCAGGAAGGTTCATTGTTTTCTTTGCATACTTCTTTAGAATCGCATCTCTATCGCCTCATTCTCTTTTACATATGTGAAAAATGTCCACTAGTCACTGTAGTATAGCGGGATTGATATCACATATATAACAATTCAACTTTTCTTTGTTTATATCTATCGTGATAATTTTCTAAAATGAACACGATATAAACCTTTTTAGATTCGTTTGAATTATAACATTATTTGCAAAAACCTATTTAAACACGACTTTAAAATCAGTGTACGGATATATTTTATGACCAACCCTGAAGGCATAAGTCGTATGAGCGGGTATATTGGAGACTAAATATAAAAAATACCTTTTTACAGTCCGGTAATAAACAGTAGTAGAGAAAATAAAAGCATTGAGTAGAAGTGATACGATATTATTTTAAAAAAGAAGCACCTATTTACTATTCATAAAAATTGTTGACATTTTGAAAAGGAGGCCGATCTGTATTAACAGAGGACGGAAAACGTGTATTGACATACCTAAAGCAGACTTCCAAAAATTAAACAATTTCAATAGAAACAAACACAAGAGTTATGAACTATGTAATATCAATCGTCTTATATGACAGTTAACGCCGCTGGACAATTCATATTCAAAGATGAAGAGAAGACTCAAGTCAACAAAGATGTACTTCTACAGAAGAATCTTGAGAATACCTTGGACAGAGCATGTGATTATAGGGGAAGTTTTAAAAAGAATGAAAACGAAAAGTTCACTTATATTTAGAGGTAATTTAAATTTCTGGGAAAATGAGAAAGGCTTGGAAAATCTGACACTCACAAGACTTATTAAAGGCAAGAAGGGCAAAAACAAACAACGAGCAACCTATCTAAATAGTTTGTGTACATAAATGATAGAACGTGATCTGGGAGGGATATTAAAAAAAATCTTAGCTCTATATAGTAAGTTTTGGAGAGCCCACTTCTTAAAGGGACAATGTAATTTGAAGATGATTGTCTAAGCTTAGTTAAGTTGGCCGGACGGTGAATATAAAACTCATTACAGTGACAATGGTCTGCGAGATATACTTCCTAACAAAGAAAAGAGCCGCTTGCTATATGATGTCCATCCACTTATATAGCACTGAAATTTGGAAAATCTCCTGGAGAAAACTGGAGGTAGCAGAAATATCGTTCAACAGAATGATACTGAAAATTCCATGAACGAAGCGAGTAAGCACCAAAGGAGTCTTAAAGAAAATGGCAACAGAAATAACACTTATATTCAGAAGCAGGAAGAGACAACTGAAATTCCTTGGACACATAATGAGGAAGGAGGGCTTGGAAAACTCATGGGTATATTGAGAAGAGAGATTGAGAAAAGCAACGAGCCACTTACATGACGCGCATGTGTGAATGGATGGCAGAACAGTGGGGGTGCGAATCTTAGCAAAGGGAGAAAAACTGTTCAAAGCCACAAGGAATATGATGTTGTGGAGAGCCATCAGTGCTTATGTCTTAAAGGACGCGTCACATAAAAAAGAAGTATAAGACTGTTTTAATTAAGCTTTGTTGTGTTGGGAACAAGGTTGCAGTAGCGAGATACACAGTGAAAACCTAATTCACTGTTGATTTACTATGAGGTGAGTTCATGGAACATTGCTAAGTGAAGGCACAACTAATGAAATTAAAATAATAAAAATAATAATAAATATAAATTTAATATCTCTAATTGTTTACCACTCATCACTCATTTCTTTTTATTTATTTCTTACTATTATTTTCTCTATCTTTCTTTCTTCTTTCATCCGTTCCTTTTTTTCCTCCTTTCCTTCTTTCTTTTTTTCCTACCTTCTTTCCTTTTTAATGTTAGCCATTGTTAATCAATTTGATTCTTAATAAGAATTTTATTATCAGCAGATAAAAATATTTTTTTATATGTAGCCAGCAACCTGTCTCGGGTTAAACCCTGTCACACATCTTCGAGATATCTAGAGCCACAGCTCGAGCTTTGCCACTTTATATAAAGCTTGCTATACAAATTCAGTGATAGCCGTTAACACATCGGCGATAGACATAGAGAAACAGAAGCTATGTGTTTTAGCCGAAAGGAGGCCGTGTGTAGTAAGATGCTTAGCCAATATGGTGTTGATTAGAGCCTTTAGTACTTCTACCAAAAAAAACTAAGAAAATAATAGGGCGATAATTTGGGGAATTAGAAACTTTCCTTGAGTTCTTAATGACAGGAACTACATAGGATGCGTTCCAAAAAGCTAGAAAACAAGAAGAATTGTGAAATTTTGAGACAACAGGAGCCAGTTCAGGAGCACATTACTTTAAGACAATTGCAGGGTTATCGTCGAATCAGCAAGCATTGTGGCGATATAGTTTAGAAATGACTTTAGAAACCATGGATGGAGTTATGTGCAAATCACTCAGCAGAGACTCTTTTCTATGAGGAAATCAGACAGAAATACTCGAGAGTGGAATCTGAACAGAATTTCCGAGCAAAGCTGTGTGAGCTTTACTTCCGTTATTCCAAAGTATCTGGCCATTTGGAAGGGAGAAATCTCATATCACTTTTTTTTATCATTTCAACCTAAGAAAGGCTATAAAAGCTATTAACATGTAAAATAAAAGAGAAAGACACAGAGTGGTCAATAAAATAACAGGATTCAAGGAGGCAAAATATGTTCATTCTGTTATCTCTCTTCCCGACTACAGTCTAGACGTTGCAGCCTTAAACATCTGGCTGTTACCAGCGCTAATATCGGCATTAAACGAGTAGGGATTTCAGATCGTAAACGAATTTAAGGAGAACGCTGATGATGCGGAAGATGGCGTTGACGATAGAGAATAGTGTCCATTTCATTTTTTAAAAATAAAAGTAATAAGTGTGTGGGGTCGCGCTTTCTCATTCCAAGACATAAGTACTATAACAACTCTTTACTTTCTACGATTTTCAAGAGGTGCAGCCATTTTAAAAGAGGATTATGAGTAGGATAAGATAAGTTAATCCCAGTAATTTGTTATAATGGTAGTTTTGGCTTTGTTCATTATAATCTGTAAGTTTCAACGGAACTGAACTGGAATGATGAATGTTCGACACAGACATTTTGCATTTTTCTTTTTAACAGTTTAAGTAAAAAATAAGAAAAAGTCATCCCCACTTCCACCATAACATTTCTGTGTTAGGAGTGCGGATAATTTTTGACATTCCCTCATATATATATATATATATATATATATATATATATATGGAGGACTCTAACATCATTTTTCGACATATGAGGGCTCAGCAGCCACGTTATTTGAACAAAACAGCTAGACTACACATACATTTGATTTGAATATAACGGTGAAAATGTATGTCAGTTTTGCAGTCTATGTTCTTTTGGACCATAGGGGACGGGTAGCATTTATTTATTTATTTATTTATTTTTTGTCTACGATGACTAGATCTGGTTTCCTGACCTGTATAGCGCGATTCTTTTAATTTAAATTTGATTTTACATGCATTTTCTTCTATCTAGACAAGACTTCGGTTTATGTGTATACCATTTTTGCTTGCTAATAATCAGCACTGGGAGTAAAATTAATAATCTGAGATTGCTCATTTGCAAAAAAAAAAAAAAAAAATGGAAAAGAAAACAATAAAAAAGAAACAGAGGTATGTATGAATATTGATTCGGACAAGTTGTGAAATAATGCGATTTCTGTTTAATCGAATATTTATTACCTGATTCGTTCTGCGAGTTCCATTTCGAAAAACAGCATTCGCAACAGGCTCGAAAACTTTTCCGAAATTTTCCTGAAAAGAGAAAGAGAATAATTAAAAAGCATGTCAGTCTCAATTGTACAGTATGAAAATAGAATTATAATGTTTCCTTACCCCCAAATACACACACACAACACAAACACCCACACACAGAAACATGTGATCTAATTTTTTCTTTTCAGATGATAAATTATATAAAAACTGTCCGAATGTTCTTTTTTCCGAGCGCTTTCGGCTATACATTTAGCCATTTTCAAGGATGAAATATTTTGCTGAATACTTCATAAAATTATCCTTTAACTCCTTTCTGCTCAATATACCAACATTTTGGTATCCCCTTAGTAGACATCCTTAGTCTACCCATTTGCTCATGAATTTTAAAATTAACGTTTTACCTATTTCAATAATTCCCATGGTCAACGTTTTTCAATCGGACAAAATTAGGTAAAGAGAATCAAAAAATTAACATTGATCGAAATTGTTTTTTATGGCTTATCAACCTTTTGCAGGTTATTTTAGGCTAGAAAATGTTCATAGATTAAAAAAAAAAAATTCAAGATCATACTGTTTTACCAATACAAGTTTTACTAATTACCATAGCTGGGGGTGAGACTAGGTGGATTCATATGTTTACTAATGGTATTTGCGAGTAATTAAATATAACGAACCAGGATTGGAATTGGAACACGGCTTTTCCATTTCAAATTCCAAGCCGTTATCTATTAATCCACCTGCATGTCCATGTTTAGAGTACCTGGTATTCCAAAGCGGTCACCTATATAGGTACTGACTAGGCTTAGATGATCATATGGGAATCGGTTGTTAAATAATAATTCAGCAGACCATTATGTTTAGGGGGAAGTGTATCGCTGCTACGACTTCCTGAAGTTGACCTTTGAGATCAGATGGAAGACAAAACAAGAAAGTCGATTTTGATTGGCTGAGTCAGCGTGAGAACGATAGAGAAAGAGTTTTCGGGGAGTCAAGTTTTAACTGTCGAACAATGTAGTCGTGTTTCCAGAAACAACTCCCCAGTTGGAAAAGGGAGCCCGCTGGCTAACTAGAATATGTATACGTCAACGTTAATGAACTAGCTAAGTCAAAATTCCCGGTGTTGAAGTATTTTTTTATTTTCTGACCCAAAAACATTTTAATTCCCGGCTGAGAGAAAACGAGAAAAGAAAAAAAGAATACAATATTTATGATCAAATTGGCAATGTTGACCTCCCAGCACGAGAGAAAAGATAAAACATTATAATAATTTGGCGCACGAGATAGAAAGTATGTAACTCGTTATTTCAACCCGATATGGCCGTAAGTCTAAAAATTAAGAAGTTGACAAAATTAAAAAACTGACAGATTATGCTACATTTTGAGTCTTAAAATCCGCACGTTGAAAATATTCAAACCGCTTCTTCACAGTTCAGACGGATATTTGTGAGCCAATCTTTGCATCAGAAACTTAGGAATTTTCGTTTGAGTTCTCTATTGCAGAAAATGACAATTTAAGTTTACTATTTGAAAATTTCGATCATTGTTCAGTCATTGGAATCGATACTTTTTAATATCATGGTCACTCTTTTCAGTCACAGTGACAACATTTCTGATTTCGGCAATTGCTTTGAGTCAATATACTTACAGGTCTCTCTCGTGTTTACACACACACACACACATATTAATGTCATTTCTAGTATTTTTACGTGTTTTCTTAGGCGTTATCGATTTATGCTGCTTTTATTTTTGTTACTCTATATTATTGTCAATAGATCACTAATTGCTTGCTTGTCAGTGTATTCAAAATTTACTTGGCGAAATGTGATTATTTTTGTTCAGCTCATAACTGATCATAAAATATATTGTGTATATAGAACCTGTACACAGACACACACACACACACACGGACAAATATCTATTTAATGGCTAGCCACTCATATCCGAGGATGTCCGTCTACTAGGGTGACTAGCAAATCTATGTTGAAGACGCCTGCTCAGTCACATTTTGTGTTTATTCAAAACCCAAAGTGCCAAACTGTGGTTTATACTGCAGGTATGCTGAGCTGACTTTAGTTATAGTTTCTGGTACAGAGCAAGTTATTAGCGTGATCAACAGTCTGAAGAAAGCCAGCACACTTAAACCCTCGGTCACGATGACTTCCAAAAAGTGTCCCGTCTACCCAATTTCACTCAAAAGGATTGGGTCAACCACTTTCCAAAGGAGCTACAGGCTGAGATCGCATCTCCAAAATCTATAGCGCGAGATTCTCTTCTGGACAAATCGACCCTTGTCATAAAGCGAACGACGTGCACATAGATACTACTACTACTACTAATAATAACATTACATTTTTTTATATATATATATATATATATATATATATATATATATCTTATTTTTTATACACACAAATACTTAAATAAATACTCTGTTTATAATAAACCAGACGCTTACTCTGTAGTTAAATGATGTAGTACGTCAGACTATATTATGGTTTCGTGTAGTATACAGATTCGATTCCTGTCGGAGAACACATATTTTCTATGAAATTCTGATATTCAGGCCGGAAAATGTTTACTATAAAAATAACGTATAAACAATAAATATATTAAAATAATTGTCGACCTTAGTCCATTTCATAATATATATATATATATATATATATATATATATATATATATATATATATATAAGGGTGAAACTAAATACTGGAAACAGTACATTTTAAAGGTATTTCTTCTATTGGCAATATAATCCAAATTTGAGACTGTTCTAGTTTCTCTATATGTGTTCGTATATATTATGTATATCTTTACTTCATGATATTGCCAACTTTTGGCATTCCCAAATCTAGAAAAAAAGCAGCACTTATGCAGAAGGAATGCATAATAATGAAACTCCAGAAGCAAAAAAGACCACAGAGCTAAATCACCATTTGACAACCCTGTGTCGTGAGCTCTATAAAGCTAAATACAACGACAGAACTATAACTGCTAAACATCTGTCCTCTGTCATCATCGATAAGCGGAAAATGATGTCAAGACAATCAGCAATGATTAATGTCGCAATGGAGTAAAACCAATCAAAACTGCATGGTGACTGGTATGGTTTCGCATATTAAGCTATCATCGATACCTGTTAAAGCTTACCAAAAGTCTTCATTGTCATTATTTGGCTGTTCCTTTCCATAAAACACACACACACATATATATATATATAAGTCAACACTCAGAAGCGACAGACTATTTCATGCTTATGCTCTGAGTGTTGAATTCAATGTTCACTTACGTACGCTCTATCTCTGATATTCAGCACTTTATCCCATAAATATAGCACACCTTAAAACCATATATATATATATATATATATATATATATATATATATATATATATATATATATATATTAAAGAAATACTGACCACTTAAAGGTACCATTATTATAATAATTTATTTCACAAGAGCCCTTTTAAAGGACGCCGGATTATCAGATAGCACTTCCAAAAACATAATGAAACGAAAAATGAAATTCAAATTGATGGGTAGTGTAAGTTTTTGTAATTTAACAGAGAGTGTAAAAGGGGTAGTTAAAGAGACATGGTAGAGTTTAGGGGGGGATTAATTTCATATCTCTCTCAATCATACTTAGTATTGGAGCAGGAGGAGTGACCAGACCTTGACCTATTTAGACGGTTAACTTAACGGAAGTGATATATTGAAATGGGAGGGGAGAAAAGAAAAAGGAAAAAAGTAAAAGAAAGAAGAGGGAGAGGGAAATAAAGAGAGAGAGGCTGTAATTGGGTTTTAGCAATTTATGTAAAGAATAGATTTTAATGCCTTGATAGTAATTTAGATGTCTAAAAAAATATATATATATATATATATATATATATATATATATATATATATATATATATATATATATGTACGTATAATTAAAAAAATGGATTAAATCCGACATATTTTAATTTATTTGTTTAATTTTTTTAAATTTATTCTTTTAGATGGATACACATATCGGGGCAGATGCTCTATTTTTATTTATTCATTAAACAGTAT
>CAHIKZ030000177.1:172500-187500 GCA_903632075.3 Acanthosepion pharaonis
TTTTCTAAAATGATCTGCCGAAGAACTAGAAGTGTTGGAAAAACTAACCACTTAAAAAGCCAGAACTGATGGAATGAAACATACAAACAGTACGTTGTAACAAACTGGATCTACTACATCAGACTATCAAACAAATAAGTGACAGTCAAAACGACAAACTGAGACAAAAACTCAGAAATCTATGCAGCTACAGCGAGTGGAAATATACTGGAAGGCCTAATCTAATACGAAACGAGAAGGCTGTTCTGTTTAAAATTTACCACCGGATTCCGCAAAGGAGACATAGTAGACACTATAGTAAAAATCACAAGCAAAACGACTTCGAATTAACCAAATTTTTTATTCAAGGCATAATCACTGCTACTATAGAAACTAACAACGAAAATACTTTACAACTGAGGCACCTAAATGCACTAAAGAACCTAGCGAGAAATAACTAAATACACATCACTTCCTCTGACAATGGAGGGTGGGTGATTGTGGTCATAAACAAGAATACATAGAAAAAATTAACTCACTACTCAACAATACAGACACATACGTAAAAGATAAACGAACTAAAAATAAATATTGAAACAAAAATTCAACAAAGAAATCAGGAAACTAATTAAAAATGAAAACAAATCGTGGTATATAATCATGGAATATTATCCTACAACTCCCAAAACTACGGTCTCCCTAAGACCCACAAAACTGGTATCCCTATACGCCCCATCATTTCAGGAATAGACGGTATCCCCTACAAACTAGCTAGAGCCATAGCAAAAAACCTCTCTCTTTGAAACAATAAGTCCATCACATATAAAAAAATTAAGGTAACAGTGTTGCAAAACTAAGGGAAACAAATATGACTGAGAAACTCATGGCCAGTCTAGATATAAAATCACTTTACACTAATGTCTCGGTTAAAAATGCTTAAATCTCTTTAAAAAAAGCATCTAACACAATCAAAGATAAACCTCCCCTTATCAATACCTAAAATAATAAAAATATGCCATCTCATCACCAAACAATACTATTTTCACATTTAATAACAATTTTTACAAACAAATAACTTGGATTACCAATGGGATCGTCTCTCAGTGGAGTGAAGGCATGTATCTTAGAATTTCAAAATATTTTACCGAAACAATCAACTTATTTCCAATATATTAATTATACTTTATTAATATATACCCGTGATACTGACTTACCGGATCTTGTAGATAAAATAAGCAAAGTCGAATATACAATAGAATTTACATACGAAATGGAAGAAAACAATACCTTTCCTAGATACAATATTACACCGAGTTGACAGCAGCCTAAAAAGTAGTATCCACCGAAAATCAACTAATAAAAATGACCTAATAAACTTCTATTCGCATCATAACAATAAAATATAAACCACAATGATCTCTGGATTCTACTTAAGAGCACTCAGAATTTGCAGCCATCACTATTTACATGAAGAGGAGAAATATATTGAAAATACATTCAAGACACTTCAATACCTTATTTCATATTCAATGCGAAACAAAAGGTTTATAAAATATTCCAAAATAGAAAGGCAGTCCTTCCTCACTAACCCAAAGAATCAAAAACATATTCTACCCACTATCACAACTACAATCGAAAAGAATTTATCTAAACTCAACATAATACTTGTCATAGCTACATCTAAAACAATAAAAGACTTAAAAAATAGAAAAACAAACCCAAAACTTGAAGGAGAAATTTCATTTTAAAAAACCAACGGGCAAAAAGCAATCTTGAGACTGTCCACAATCTTGACATAAAAATGTTATTCTAATTGAAAGAGAAAATAATTCACTAAGACGAAAATAATCGCTAGTTAGGTCACAGTAAATTTACGTCCAGGTTTATACAACGTTTCACCATTCTTAGCAGGCTTTCTGTTATCACAATGTAGAATATTTAAAAACAAATATGATGAAAAGAAAAAGAATATAGATGAATATGGCTAGATAGCAACAAATCATTTAAAAAGATCTTTCAAAAAATTTTGAAACAACCAGCGTCACTCGTTCATGCGCATGTGTAGTTACAACACTCGTCAAAAACCCAGTCCGGTGAATTCCTAACGGATGAAACGAATCACAAATAACCTTTTTCACATTTTGTCTTACAATTTCCTCAATACTGTTTTGATATACAAGATTATATATCGTTATCTCATTCATATATATATATATATATATATATATATATATATATATATATATATATATATATATATATATTCAAAATTGGGGGAAGGAGATAGGTAAAAAAAAGATATATATGTGCGGATTTTCGTATTTCAGGTACCAGGGTGCAACTGTTAACACAATGTCAACGGAGAGCGCTATAACAAGGTAATTAGTTATTAGCAGATATTGTAGTTTTTAAATTTCAAGGCGACGATTTGGAATGGATTGGTGGGTGGTCAGAGCCTATGTCTTTGATTTCGTTTCTGACATTTCTGTCAGCCGAATATGTTTTGGGATTGGGAGCAATAGCTCTGAAAGAAATGGTGTAAGAACAAAACATAGGATTTGGTATTTTAACCCAGATTTCAAGGAATGGAAATTTGAGTTATTTTGGCGTGTGAACTGATGTGCGCGGACATTTATGTATAAATTCAGCTCGATTTTTAAAGATACAGACATAGACGGTTTGGGACACCATAGACGTTCTGGGACACCAGAGACAGACGGGTCGTCAGACACACGCAGTTGCACATCCGCACGAAGAAGGGACCTAAAATCAACTTGAATTTTTTATTGTACCTTGCTGAATACATAGATCGAGATTCCAATCGTAGCCTTCTAATCTGTTTGTGGTAAGAGATGCTAAATATATCCGATTGTAATTTATTCTATTAACCTTCATTAAATCATTTACATTTGACCAAAAACTGGCATTATTAGGGTAATCTGGGGCAATCCCATACTGTCAGCTGTCAGTACTTTAGAGAAGTCTTCTCAAGAAGGAGATGGGTTTGTTGGTGACTTCCCCTCCAAGTACTGGAGCTGCTTCTGCTGTCTACAGTGAACATCAATTGATCCAGCGACACAATCCAGAGCCATCCTAAGGTAAGTACAACAATTTCACTTTTCAGTCCTACTTTTACTTGTATTAATGTCCTCTCTACTGTTCTAAGTTGGTTATTTACTGTGAGTTATGTATAAAAAGCATAAAAGGAAGCTAAAAAGAGTCTAGGAGTGTCTTTATGTTGAATTTATGCTTTGTCAAATGAACATGTGCTTGGGGGAATTCCATAGCCCTGGGGTATGGAATTTCCCAAAGGATTCCAGCACACAAACTAATAGGTGTTTAACATGAAACAGGCTTTCCTTCTACATATTGTAGCCTCTCCTGCTATTCCCTACTAGTGAATTTGCCATTATTCTATATTTTGTCATTAGGGGAATTCCATAACCAAAGGGTATGGAATTGCCCCATGCCATCATAATATTATGCTTGGATGTTTTAATTGCATAAAGCTAAAATAGTATGAACCTTTCGTACTTAAATAACTTATGCTTTGTCCTTTTATGTTACAGCCACAAAATGGTGAGGAACTACACAAGGAAGACTGCCAAGTACAGTGCAGAAGACATGGAAAAAGCTGTCAGTCTTGTTTGTGATGGAACAACGGGTTACAAGAAAGCTGCTAAGCTCTACAACCTGAAATGGCAGACGGTCAGATGGAGTGATGCTTCCACCATATGTTCTGTGTGGTGCAAAACATCTGCGTTTCAAATGGACAGAAAACGGTCCAAAAGGAGCTCGATACAATGTATCCGACAAAGGTTGGATGGACACTGATTGCTTCCATGATTGGTTTTCAAAAATGTTCATCCCATTCCCTCCCCCTGAAAGACCTGTGATTCTCATCTTTGATGAACATGCCTCTCACCTGAACTTTGCCACAGTAAAGGAAGCCATCAAACATGATGTGATCATCCTCAAACTGCCATCCAACAGCACGCATGTTCTTCAGCCGCTTGATGTAGGAGTGTATGGGCCAGTGAAGACAGCGTGGGAAAACATTCTTGTTTGGTTTGCCTGGCAGAATCTGGGCATGCCTCTCAATAAAGAACCTTTTCCAAGTTTCCTCAAGTCCTTATGGCAGTCAAACTGTTTCTCAGCAGACAACATCCAGGCAGGGTTCAAAAGGTGTGGGGTAATGCCATGGGATCCCACACAGATACCACCCTCTGTGTATGACTCTGCAGAACTGTTTGATTGACCTGCACCTCCGCTAACAGACTACCTGGCGCCCACATCCAGCCAGACATCAAGCGCAGATGAGCTGTCTGGTTCTTCAACATCAAACGCAGATGGGCTGTCTGTGCCTTCAACATCAAGTGCAGATATGCCTTCCACATCAACAGATGACCCACCCTCGCTTCTTCAAATGTCTACAATGACTCCAAGTCCAATGAAGAAGACTATAAAGGATTTCTTCATGAGAAAGATGACACCCATGCTGACTAGGCCTGAAAGAAAAAATGATGCCAAGAGACAAAGGGCCATCAAAGGGCAGTATGGAGAGAGCCTCACCTCGCCTGAATGTCTGCAGCGACTTCAAAAAAACGAAGAAGAGAAAGCAGCAAAACAAAAAGGAGGACAGGGTGTCGAGGGTGAGGTCGAGGGAGAGGAAGAAAGAATACCGGTACCAGGAGGCCAAAAGTACGTGCTGGAAAGCCAGATGCTGACATCCCAGAGCCAGATGCTGACACCCCAGAGCCAGATGCTGACACCGCACAGCCACACACTGACACCACAGAGTCAGATGCTGAAACCTCAGAGCCAGACGCTGACATCACAGAGCTACAAAGAAACAGCGATTACTCAGACAGTGATGGTGACCCTGAATGGGTTCCTTCCAAAGCCAGAAGAAACATTTTTGAAAGTTTCTCTTCTGCTATGAACTAAGGCTTGTGCAGTTGGTCTTTTATCAGAGACAATTGACAGTTGAACAGTCTCTCTGCGCCTTTTTTTCTCTTTTCCAGTCATGCCTATGCCTATTCTATGCTGTGAAATAAATGCTCAATTTATCTATACCGGTTGGCTTTATTTCTAACTTATTTTTGTGGATGTTTCCCATATTATGTAATTGTCAAACGGAACGTATGGAATTACCCCATTTTCATATGTATTCAATGATTTTCTTAAGTCAAATTTTCTACTTTTCTGTTTGATTCTATTTGTTCTTGGTCTGTTGTATGATAACTGAACTGGCTGTAATATTTTTTTATCTATATCAAGTGTTGATATGCCTTACCCAAGAATCAAAATTCCACAAAGCAAAAAGTATAGTATGGAATTGCCCACGGTTACCCTATTTCTTCGGTGAGAGCTTGACTTTATTTCCAGTTATCCCAGTCAACAAGAAGTTTATCACGATTTATTGACTAAAGGAAGAAAAACAATTTTCTTCATCAGTATGAATCACAACACTTAAAGAAACAAAACTGGACGATCGACGACTTATACTGACACCAATCCCTAAACCAGTTTAGAAGCTGTATATCTCCTTATCCAATAGCCGTGCGAGGATTGAGATATCGGAACAAGCGGGGTCCGATCTGAGCGGCTGCACGTCGACAGAAAGCGAGACTAGACCAACAGGGCCTAGGAGACGTCTACGGAAAGAGAGGGGGGTTATAGCGCCTCACCTGAGATTAAGACGTCGCTAATTCGACTCTGAAGGACTGGTAAATTGTGGTGTGACCCGATAAGCCATGATTATATTATTATTTTCTTTGTTTTTGGCTGACGTTAAGATTCTGTTCGGGTTAGGATTAGATTGTGGTTCAAACACCACTAGAATATGGGCCCCAGATGTAAATAACTTTCCAAAATGGCTGCTGATGGTTCTATAATGAGGTGCGTTCACGTGGCATGAATTGGTAACACTACGTTAAACTGCTTCATAACCCTCTTGAGTCCATTCATGAATTCCATGTACTCACAAAAGGATAATGAACAGTATTGAACTTGCCCATAATTTGTCTGAAAATTTCAACATATGGTATAGCTACAACCTTCACCCAATATAAGTTCAATCAAGCATAGATGAACATTTCTCCATAAGAATTACGACCCCTTGTGGAATCTATACCGCGTAGAATTGGTGTTGTAAATCATGTAATATAATTACTTACCCCCTATCAAGAACATGTGCGTCTGTGTGTCCATGTCTTGCTGGATATTTCAGCAGTCTCTCAAAATTAGTTCATTCGTAAATGAATAAAATCTTGTATTATCTCTTTGATGAATTACTTCGTATTTTAGGTTCCTGGCACATTTCGCTAGAAAGTTTTCAATATTATATATATATATATATATATATATATATATATATATATATATATATATATGTATGTTATTTCTAAAATAATGGATCTTATTTATCAATCCGATTCAGAGTAGACGCGCAATTTATTTATTCAATACTATATTTACTTTCGTCTACCAGTCTATTCGACAAATATCATTAAAGAATAATATGCGCTCTAACTAAATGTAAAGTATAAATTTCTGTTGCATAAGTTCTTATTATTTTTACAAGCTTTCGTCTGTTCCTACAAACATCCTCAGGTATGGAATAGATTTTGTTCTTGTTTTTACTCTCAGTAATAAGAGGACAACGAAAATATATGTATTGTTGTAATCCGAAAAATGCTATTAGAAATGAGTTATTGTTTTTGGAGCGTGAAGTCGCAACGCTGAGTTTGAATTTAAATTTTACAATTGTGCGTTCTTATACAAATATGGTGATAAGTGAATAATATACAAAAACCTCGAACCTGTTTATGAATGAAAAGATCCTTGTTTCTATAAATTTCTGTTGCATAAGTTCTTATAAAATTTAAATTCAAACTCAGCGTTGCGACTGCACGCTCCAAAAACAATATCTCATTTCTAATAGCATTTTTCGGATTACAACAATACATATATTTTCGTTGTCCTCTTATTACTGAGAGTAAAAACAAGAACAAAATCTATTCCATACCTGAGGATGTCTATAGGAACAGACGAAAGCTTATAAAAATAATAAGAACTTATGCAACAGAAATTTATAGAAACAAGGATCTTTTCATTCATAAACAGGTTCGGGGTTTTTGTATATTATTTGAATTGTTCGCGATGATGGATTTCTCGCCAATTAAATCATTAACCTTTGTATTTGTTTTTTGTATGAATAATTCATGAATTTGTAAATTAATTGCACCTTTATTGAAATTAATATATATATATATATGCGTATATTTTGGCAGCATATTTTCATTAAGACAGGTTTCGTTAAATAATTTAGATATGTTTTATCTAATTCATCCACAAAACAGATCTTCTACAGCAAACTTAAAATACAAAACACTCATCAATGATAACTTCCCCAATTGCTTCGTTGACGAGCAAATAAGATGCTTCATCAGAGACCTTTATACAAAATATATAGAAGATAATACCCCATCAAGTAACCCCAAACATATCAAACTTTTATATTGTAACCACATGCATCCTAATTATATATAAGACGAATATATCCTAAAAAAAGTAATAAAAAACCAATATTTCTAAACATTTACAACAACATACCTGTTTACATTCGCAATTCAGAAAAAATTCTCGTCGAAAATACCTCCATATTTTCCACGAAAAGAATAAACACAAACAGAAATTCTCGAAGCTATTTATATAAAAAAATTGAAACCAAACCCCAATAAAATGAATTACGAATTGTCCACAAACATTTTAAAATGTGTACAACAGATATATAATCTTTAAAATGTTAACGCTCGTCATTATTAGTATTTTCTTTATCTAGCAACTACTCAAGTCCGTAAATTTTCATAGCATACCTGGTTACCTCCCCTTAAACGGTGTCCATCACCTAAGCCATGACAAAGCGTTCCTGACTCCACATATAAAAAATGGTAATTTTCGGATGACCACAACAATCTTTGTCCTTCACAACTTACTCTATATTTAACAATACCCTGATGATGACATTATGCTATGTCGAAAGTACTCGTAAATAAATACAATATGAGATAACACGGTGTTTTCCGCTCGTCTTTTAATAACCACACAAAAAGCTTATCAACGAATATGAAAGAATCCTATCGAGAATAAGTAGACAGAACATCTAAATTATTTAACGAAATCATATATACCTGTTGACGCCTCTGAGGGGATTGGTGTGAGATACCAATATAAAAAGGAAGAATTTGGGAGGACAATTCCCTTAAGAACCCCTCTAAGACAGAAAGTAATGGACTTCCAAAAATGGAAAGTGATAAATTTTTCTGTCCGAAAACAAAGAAAATCCTTATTGCGGATTTGGAATTATCGAGGAACCCAAACCATGACAGGCCCCCACCTGGTTTTGGTCGGCGTCCATATAAACGAACGTCCCCAGAGTAGTTGGTCAGACGGTGGCAGTTGGGCAGACGCAGACAGAGTTACAGAGCAGTGAGTTCGGAGACCGGCCTCGCAGGAGCGGACTGAAAGATCCCACGCATTCCGACTTAGACTTCTAACCAAAAACAATTTTTTTTTTTGAAGAATGACTTAGACTCACACCACCAAAACAAGTTTTACGAATATCGCCTGAAGACACCAAAAACCAGTTTATTGAAAAACAACTCGCCTAAGAAACGCAAAGTGTCACGTATCCATAGAAGCGGTTTGGAAGAAAGACGCAGTCCTGTATTCAGCAACCAGATATAAAGATACTTGTTATTTTTTTTTAACACATTTGAATCTTTCGAGTTGTTACTTTATTTTCTTTTACATATACTTGTGCGGTGTCACCTTTGCTCGAATTCGGTTTGCACTACGACCCAACGACTGATTGATTTCGTCTACCTAAGATCAAATCACAACGTGGGTAGGTTAGACTAGAAATCAAAGCAGTTACATTGGTAACCAGACGTTGGAGGCGAGTCGTGAACGACAAAGCTGATGCCGAATCTAACCAGATTTCCATCCGAATCAGCCAAGGGTTAGATCGTCACAAGATAGCTCGGGAGAGGCCCAGAGTGACGTCACATATAGCCAACTTTTCTTGCTGACAAAGGTTGCAGATATTACTATGATTGTTGTAAGGATTGGCTTTATTTTAAAAAAATTTCCAGTTTACAATCGGATCTTATTTTTTCTTTTAATTTCCACACGTGGTTAGCTCGTCTGGTAGAATCTCTATGGCTTTCTAGCTTGAATGATGACTTGTGATTATACCACCCTTTCTTGAAGCTATCTTCAGTACACTATATGTATATTTTTCTGGCTATTTGTATCTATTACTTCTGATTTGTAAATTACTGCTTCATCTAATGGACATCAACTTTTATTTCTACAGTTGCATATTTCACTCTTAATGGTGTTTTGCTGCAGATTAGTTGTGAAATTTATGGCGTTTTGTCTTTTTATTGTGGTTTCTAAATAACTAGTACAGATGTACTTTAATCTAACTGTTTAATGATTTTATTAAATATTTTATGCAATTCGGAATTTTTGTTGAAGTCTTCAGTAAGTAATTTAAAAAATATTTTCCCTATTTTACATCTGATTTCTGATTCCAAATGGTTGGGGTTAAAACAAATATTTTTCTTTTCCTCGAATTGTTTTATTTGCGGTTTAAATTCCAGTTTGGTTTTATGCTCCACATCTTTTAAAGTTTTTCATATGCAACCTTTGTCAACAAGAAAAGTTGGCTATAATAATATTTCCAGACCCTCCAAAAAGCGTTTTGAATGAGAAATCAGAGATTATTATTCGTTGCATAGACACTAAAAAGTTTTTTTTGAGTTCGTTTGAACTCAGTTGAAAAGAAAATATGTACATTTTATTTACCCCGCCCAGAGGTACATTTCCAATACTCTTGCTTTTCTTTACCTCCTATTTTCCTTCTGTCAAACTTCCCGTCGTGCGTTTTTATTTATTTATTTATTTTTAAATAATAAAGCGGTCACTAAATTTAAATAAATAAAACGTTAGGAAATCAATTGATCGAAATCGCCTGAAAATATCGTAATGTTGAAATGAAGGTATCGGTATCGGATGATCTCCTAATTTTTTATACTTAACAGGTCTGCAATTTAAATTTTTATCTTTTTATAATTTTATATGAGTATTAAGCACTTTTTAATACTACTGTTTCCTGGTATAATTCAACTCTGACAATTAAGGTTTTTATTATATATATAATTTTTTAGGTGCAGTACTTAGTGGAAAGCGCTCAATATCAGTGATAGAGCTAACATATTCAGTTGTATAGATACGAGTTTGTGGGTTTCACGATTTTGCGATCATCAGACAAACTGGTTGATTTAAATAAACCAGTTTGTCTGATGATCGCAAAATCGCGAAACCCAGGCTCACAAACTCATATTTATACAACTGAATATACATATACACATATACATACATATATATATATGTGTGTGTTTGTGAGTGTGCGTGTGAGCTGAAAAGTGTTATCGGGAAATTATTAATAAACTAATCGTAATACTAAGTGAGTAATTAGATAATTCGTTTTTATAGTAATACGATCTATGCACTACGCCTCTCCAAGCGATTAATTGCAGTGTTATCATTACAAAGGAATTTTCAAACTTATTAAATCAATTTCTGTCTCTGTGTCTGTCTCTGTGTCTGTCCGTCTGTCTCTCTGTCTGTTTCTTTCTCTCAGATGAAGAGAGGACTTAATACAAGAGAAATGTGGTTCTACAGTAGAATGATAATATCATGGACAGGGCAATGTGGAGGTTTTAAGAAAATGAGATGGAAATGAATAGCTACACTCAAAAATAATTGAACTTTCTGTGACACAAGATGGGGAATCAAATCGTGGATCATTTAATACTCGCAGAATATTCTGAAAGCCAGGTCGAGCAGAAAGAAATAGTGATAAACCTACCGAACCAGCTTTAGTAAATGAATGTCAGAACTAGGACTAAAAGAGATAGTAAGTAATAGTGCTTAGAGTTGCGAAGTCTGGGAAGTCGTGAAATCGATGATCGTCCACGTCCTTATATATATATATATATATATATATATATATATATATATATAATACTAAAGAAGAAAAATAGTTGGCAAGACTTGATTTAGGCCAATATATATATATATATATATATATATATATATATATATATATATATATATATATATATAAATAATATTTGTTAATCCGTATGGATAATTCCAAAGAGAATATAAATCCAGAAAGCTCAATGTAAAAACAAAGCAAATAATTATTATGAAGACGAAGACTTTAAAAGGTCATTAGAATTGATATTTCGCTTCTAACTCGTCAGACCGAACATGATCACACAAATAAATGCATAAAAATTTTCCAGGCACAAAAACAATAATCTAAGGATAAATTATGTTAAAAATGTAAATTCAAAATTACCTTATCACACGTGAATATATATCTTTTTTTTATCTATCTCCCTTCCCCCAATTTTATATATATATATATATATATATATATATATATATATATATATATATATATATCAGTTTTCTCGGCTCTTGAAAGCTTAGTTTTATTTTTTACTTTCAAATATATTCAGAGTTTCTCACCATTATTTCTTAAAAGATTTTTCAAAGATGAAACAGTATATGTGTGAGTGTGTGTAGACGACGAGGGAGTTTTTAATCACGTAAATATAAGCTAAAAAGTTTCTTTCTTGCGCACATCCACAACGCACAGATATCGATCGACACATTGTGAAAAAAATAATACGTTTACACATAATCATAAATTCTATTAACTTGACTGGCATGCAAATATATTTATTCATTCCATGAATAAAAACCTGTTTCAATTCAAACCTGAATCTCTAGATTTGCATCCCCCCCATAGATTTCGGAAGTTTGGATATTTCAAATGCGTGGTTTTCTTCAACTGTGTTAATTTTTCTGAACATATGCAAAATATTTTATGCTAAATAAAGAACATTTATATACATAAGCCTTTGTAATATATTAAATCTGTCAACTTGCATTTGATTTTAAAGAAAGCAAAAACTTGTAATGGCTTCGATTGCATATTTACTGAATCCTGATACATTCTCATTTTCTTGAGAAACGTATGGAAACTGCTTAAAATCAACAACTCTTTCATATTTATAGAGCTTTTTACTCTTGCATATAATAATATAATACTAATGGATATGGATACTAGGAATTAATATATATCTAATTTAACGGAATTACTGCAATTACTAAGCGAGCAGGTTAGACTAGTGTGATAAATATCCCTATGGGTAACTGAAAAATTACGAAACATGAGTCGGCAATCGATAAGTATTGAAGATTATCATATATATATATATATATATATATATATATATATATATATATATATATATATATATATATATAAAAAGAGGCTTAACTAATATATATATATATATATATATATATAATAAAGAGGCTTAAGCACTAATATTCCATGGTCATAATTTATTCCATTGGAATCGTAAATACGATCAATATATATATATATATATATATATATATATATATATATATATATATGCTAGTGTGTGTCTGTCTATGTATGTGCGTGTAGTGAGTGGTTTAATGGATAGCAGCTCAGAATGCAAAATCGGAGAGCCCAGTTTGTATTCCAGTCTAATTCGTTACATTTAGTTTCGCGCAAGCAGAAAAGATATAAATTTATCTGTTCGACCACTCCACCTGCCATCTCTCGAACAGATTGGGATTTTTAGTCTTGACGGCTTCTAAAACTCTGGAAATAGATTTTATACGTCAGACGACTCGACTTCCTGTTACCTTTTACGGTTATTATTCGTTCTTTCTATTTTTTAAAAAAATATTTTTTGTATGGATAATTTGAACCACTGTTTATAAATTTATACCATTTACATCTGTCTAATGAGATTTACTGGTCGAAATAAATCATGATTTATTACCGTATTTTCGTGTTGTGTTACGCTTTTCATTGATGTATAATATATTGCTCTGTAGTCTATACATTGATCTCTCTACAGATCAATTTTTTAAATATTTTATAATCTGATATATGTGTCATTATTTCTCACCACTTCCTCTTAGCGTTCTAATTGTAATTGTTATATTAGTTTAATAATTAGGTTGTTATCTGCTTCTTGTTTGTAATTTCCTGTGCTGTAACCTAGGGTAGGTTACTGAATAGAATAATCACACAAAGGTTGGTAATGAACGATAATACTTAAGACATGAACAACAGATATAAGATTCGCCAACGGCGCGTAGAAGTAGTAGTCAACTGCTAGGAGAGAGTCAAGTGAATTCCACAACGAATCTCCAACTGCGGACCAACATACAGTATTCACAACTGTATTTATGTGAATGGAGGCATAGCCATTATCGTCCATAGGTATACTGCAACATCTTGTTTGCTACTTATGACCTTGTCTAAGTCTATGTTTCAGACTACATTTTACCATGATCAATTTTGCTTTTTAAGTTAATTTTGAATGTGCGTGGGTCTGACACCGAATTCGATAATCAGGGTAAGCCTACAAACCTTATTTTAATTTTGATTAGTTGTAGTTCTTCTGTTCTCTTTCGGAAAAAAAGAGGGGGCATTCTGGTTTTGAAAATTAAAATTAATATTTTTTTCACCAGTCATTTACCAACGATGAGGAAGTAAAATTATAGTACTGAAACAAAGTTATTGTGGATTGGTTTATAACATGTTTTCATTTTAATCTTATAATAAATAATACATACACACACATTTTATATAAGTATAGTTATAAATATCACAAGATTTAAATTTAGAACCAGTCACATTTTATCTTTTATTTTTATATATATATATATATATATATATATATATATATATAATCAGAATAAATATTCTATAATAATATTTACCGATTTTTTGCAGTATGCGATAAATATGATCACAATTTGATCTAAAATCTCCGTTTATATTCAAGCCGATAATCCAAAATATATAAATAAATTGAATCGATAATTAAATAATTTAAAAATAAACAGTTAATAATTTTGAACATTATGAATAATATATTACTTAGAAATTTACAATAATAACATAATTTTATGTTTATGTATATGTGTGGCGGGTATGTGTATAAATTATATATATATATATATATATATATATATATATATATATATATATATATATATATGTGTGTGTGTGTGTTTGTATATATACAAAAACTGAATCAAGCGGGCGCTGTCATTTCGATGCTTAAAAGCAATTTTCAGGCCACGTGTATTGTGTTTTGATTCAACTCTTACTCGACTATTTATATTTACATAAACTATCTCTGATATTCACCATAGATACTGTATACCATAAAACTATATTTTTATCATTTTATATATATATATATATATATATATGTGTGTGTGTAAAAAAAAGATAAAAATTTAACTGATTTTAAATTCACATCTGATGGTATTTATAACCATTCTGTAGCAGTTTTGAAAAATAAAATTAGGTTTCGTTCGTTCGTTACGAAAGTGTAACAATAGATTTATCAAACGATGTTTATTAATTGAGTATATATTTTGACATGAAAAGAATTGTAGACATTTTTTCCTTAAGAATTCTTGTCACAAACACTTCTTTAGAAAGATACGTTGATGTCATTGGGACGAGATACAAGACGGTATTCTCAAAATCGAAACAGTAAATGAGAACGGGAGCATTTCGGAACACGACTAAAACCAATTTATTAGTAAAACTGAATAACAAAAGATAAATGTTCCAAGTGAGTATAAAAAGGAAAAATATTACTCACGCCCTCCAAATAACCTTAATGAGCTAGTAAAGTGCTCTTTTTGTATACATAAACTTCATTTGTATATTTTAATATAAACCGCAACTAGAATCTTCAAATGATGAGCGGATGATGTGTAAGATAGTGAAACAATCATCTTTATACTGATGTGCACAATCAGAGTTGTCCAAAAGGAGCCGACCAATTGCTGAATTATGCACTT
>CAHIKZ030000177.1:190000-300000 GCA_903632075.3 Acanthosepion pharaonis
ATCAACAGTCGTTATTAAATGATATATAGGAGAAACAATCGAAAAAGTAAGCAAGTAAATCAATGAATAAATTTTTAAATTTGTCAAGTGTCTCTATCAAAATAATTTGCTGAAAGATTCTTCAGAAACGAAATACTTGAATTATATTAGCTGAAGCAGAAAAAACTTATTGCATTAAAATGTATGGAATATCAAATATCAAAATCACAGTAGATGACAACAGAGTTAGAAGGAAGCGAAAAGGGAAAGTATTTGGATAAATTGAAAGCGATTGTTTTAAAGGTGGGATATCAGAAAGAAAATGGCCGGTGTCAGAATGAGAAGGCAAATGAAGTTAGAAGATGAAATGATAATTTAGAAGTAACTTGAAAGATAGATTAAGGAAGTAAAGAATGGAAAGTATAAAAAGAATTTACAAATAATGTAAAATTCCGACTGTGGATCATCGCCCTGTTATATGTAAACTAAGAGTGAAACTACGGAAACTGAAGAAGCCTGGTGCAGCATCCAAATTGAAATACAACAAACTTCCGAGCGATCCGTAACTGAAAGAAAAATATAAGGACAGTGTGAAAAGAAGATACGAGGGACACAATGGAAATGGAAATTGGTAATGGGACGCACTAAGAGAAGCTTTAGTGACATCAGCAAACGATATCATCCTAAAGGAGAATGGACGAAGAA
The DNA here is from genome assembly GCA_903632075.3 of Acanthosepion pharaonis. Classification (NCBI taxonomy): domain Eukaryota; kingdom Metazoa; phylum Mollusca; class Cephalopoda; order Sepiida; family Sepiidae; genus Acanthosepion; species Acanthosepion pharaonis. The sequence goes on from CAHIKZ030000177.1 coordinate 190,685, forward strand.
GAAAAAAACAAATGGATGACTGATGAGATTCTCGACATGATGCAAAAGAGACAAAAAAAAACTCTGCCAAGTTACAGAACGGAATCTTGAAAAACTACACAACAAAATAAGAAACAAATGCATGCAGGCTAAAGAAGAGTGGCTAAACGAAAAAAACCTGCAGAAATAGAGAGATTGAGTACCACAAAGAAGATGTGCATAAATAAGGGAAATAACAGGACAGAAGACAAGCTCGTCAACAGGCTGTATAAAATCAAAGGATGGAACGCTTATATTAGAGAAGGAAAATCCTTTAGTGCTAGGACAAATAACAACTCTTCTAAGACGAAAGAGAACAACCGGCAAGACACAGAACTACCGACGGTCCTGAAATTCTAAAAACCGAAGTAGAAGCTGCACTGGCGAAATTCAACCGAAACAATGCGGCAGGGCCAGACGGAATTGTAACAGAAAAGCTGACAGCCTTAGATAATTTTGGCATAGACAAGATTACAGAAATAATAATTGAAATCTACACCAGTGGTGATATACCAGAAGATCTCAACAGATCTATTTTAATAGCACTGCCCAAGAAACGAGGCGCAGACGAATGTGAATACAGAACAATCAGTTTAATGAGCCACATAGCAAAAATCATCATCCGTATTCTGATGTATAGAGCGTGCAGCAGAATCAGATCAGAGATAGGACAAGAACAGTTTGGGTTCGTTAATGACACCGGAAAAAGGAACGCGATATTCATGCTCAGAATGTTATCAGAAAGAGCAATACAAATGCAGAAGGACGTGCACGTTTCATAGACTGCGCAAAAGCCTTCGACAAAGGACCCCACAAAGATCTGTTGGAACTTCTCGGCAACCTTGATATATTTGAAAAATATATTAGAATAATCAGGAACCAATACTGGAAGCAAACGGCCTGCATGCGAATAGAGAATGAGTTCAGTAGATATATAAAACTAGAAAGGGGTGTAAGGCAGGGATGTGTTTTCTCACCAGATTATTCAACCTATACAGCGAGGCAATTCTAAGAGAACTGGAAACCCTACCAGGATTCATCATTAGCAGCCAGAATCTTTACAGCATAAGATACGCACATGACACAATGCTCATAGCAAACACAGAAAGGAAATGATAAAACTCCCTACAGAAGGTAGCGGAGGAGAGCGAGAAGAAGCGACTAAGCATAAACTACAAGAAAACAGAATGCATGATCATCAGTAAAAAGCTGAGCCCGAAATGCGATTTACAGGTCGCGGTCAGTAAAATCAAGCAAGTGAAGAAATTTAAATATCTGAAAAGTGTTCTGACAAAGGACGATAAGTGCGATACTGAGATCCGAAGACGTATTGGGATGGTCAAAGACGTATTCCAAAAGCTAGGCAGAGTATTACGAGTCAAGAAGACTTCGTTGGTAACAAAGAAAAGAGTACTGAAATGCTACGTGTTATCTGTCCTCCTTTATGGCAGCGAATTTTGAACGACCTCCTTAAAGATGAAGAGACTGAAGGCAACGGAGTTATGGTTCTACAGAAGGATGCTAAGGATCTCCTGGATCGAGTGTGTGAGCAACGATGAGGTTTGGGGGAGGATGCAAACAAGGAGAAAGCTTATACGTAACATCAGGAAGAGGCAGCTGAAATTTCTGGGACACTTAATGAGAAAACGGAGCTTGGAGAATCTGATGCACACAGGGAGGAAAGAGCGACAAGGGAATGCAATGAGTGACATACCTAGCGAGGAAGTGGATGACGGAACAGGGTTCAGGAGAAGTAGCAAAAGAACAAAACATATTGAGAGCTACAAGGGATAGGGAGAAGTGGAGAGCCGTGATCGCTTACGTCCTGAAGGGACATGGCACATAAAAGGAGGCAATGGAGACAGAATGGTAAATTCGATGGAAATGAATCCCACGCAAAAAGGAAAAAAATGACAAAAGACAGATAAAGAAGTTGGAATGATGAAAGAAAGAAAGAAAGATACTGGAATAAGAAATAAAGTGAAGAAATAAAAAGAAAGAAACAAAGAAAGAAAGGAAGAATGAAAGGACTGAATGAAGAAACAATAAAAGGAGAAAAAAACAGGTGAAAAATAGCAGGAACGGAGGAAGAAAGAAGGTACGAATGAAGAAAAAACTAATGAAAGAAATAGCAAACCAACGAAAAAGGCAAAAATGAAAACCAGAAAATAAAGAAAAAGGCTGTATGAAGAAATAATAAAAAAGAAACAAAAAAACTGTTGAAAAAAAAAACAAAAGAAAAATACGAGAAGAGAACGAGAAAACAAAAGATGGAAAATAAACAAAATACTGAATCAAAAATAGTAAAAAAAAAAAAGAACCGGTGAAAGAACGAAAGAATGAGAAAAAAAGAAAACGAGAAAAAAGAAGAAAAGTAAATAAAAAACTGAATGAAGGATAATAAAGAAAGTAGATATGGCATGGAATATGTTTTTAACAGAAGAGAGTAGAGGTAAACTGAAAGTTTGATGAAAAATGTAAGTGAAGACAATTAAGAAAGAAATTTTTAGAAGAAAGGAAACAAAATAAGAAAGGAAAAATGGGGAAATAAAGAAATTTTGGAGAAAGAGTGTTGTGAAAGAAGCAAAGAGGTAAAGAATACTGCAACCAAAAAATAAACTATATAAAAGGAAGTGAAAATGAATATAAAGGAAGAAAACAAAAAAAATAAAGGAAACAAAACGGAATAGACGAAAAGAAGAATGACAGTTTAGCAAAAGAATAGTAAACGGAAAAAGAATAAATAATGAAAAGGAATGAAAGGAAGAAAAAATTATTAGAATTGAAGGAATGATCTTTTGTGATAGTCAACGACGCGAATTTCTTATTCAATCCTAATCGTGACCAGAGTTGTTGTTTTTTTTACTCCATACAAGACCTTCCACAACAATATTCAGAAAACAGTGCTTAGACATGTCAATATCATGTATGGCATTGAATAAAAATAAGCATGAAAAATTTTTAAAAAATTGCCTCTTAACATCTGTAATTGAAATTAGGACTCTGTAAAACCAACTTAATAGGACCAACATATTACTTCCGAAGGAAGACAACACAATTAAGGGAAAACAACTCAGTTACCTTTGATCGCCATTTTGTCTAATCTTTTCACAAATAGACAAGTGAATTTATTCATTTCGAGATGTTAACGTGAATTGTTAATGAAAATGTAGCAAACATTTGTCGGCTACTTTATCAACATTTCAGTTTCATTTTTACTGGTAATTGTTCATTAACCCTTTGATCCCAGCATTCTTGAACAATTTTAACCCTTCTGCCTTAGCATCTGAGTCAAAATTCGCAGATAATTGGTATTAAGTCATTTTCCCCTACCCCTGTTCAACCAGCGGCATTACGTCAGTTTTCTCTAGTACCGGTAAAGCGGTGTTCAGGGCTCAAAAGGTTAATATTTAAACTGTTTGAATAATTAAAACTGTAATTGCCTAAGTAATTTCTGTCTATGGCTTGACTAAAATGAAGTCTTCGCAAACCTTAACAGATTTTACAAAGGATCTAGGATTATAATCTATGGATTATGAATATATTGCATGGTCATTTTTTATCTATGTATGTAGGCGAATTTGGAAATGTCCTAATCGTAGAAAGTGGGATAACTGTACTGAATCCAAATCCTCTTCACACTGTTGCTTTTGGAAAAGAAAGAAAGCCGATTTTGTGTTTACACTGAGTTATCGCGAGATATATTGACGAATTTTACATTACTGGCATGTCACAATCGTTGACAAAGAAGAGCTTGAGTTAGGGGTAAGTCGCTCGTCAAAAATACATCCTTGCCGATCAAGGCACTAGAAACATCTTATATCGATTCTCAAATGGGCAAATCACATTGATATGATTTTAGATATTTTAAAAATTATATTGTTAAAGTGTTTCCGCGATAAACTCAATTTTTTTAATTAGCAGGGTTGATATAGTAAAGATTTTCCTTAGATATCCTCATCTGTTTCGAAAGATGCTCACATAAGGCGAAACGATAACTTGGAAAAATTTAAACATCCAAATTGTTTTCATGAATTCTCTGCTTTATAACATGTCTGAATATTTCATATGAATCATTTATCACAAACACACACACACAAAAGATATTTGAATGACAACCTGATTCTATAAACAACAGCCACATGCGCTATTGCAAAGTTCTTCAGTAAAATGAATAGAGCCCTCCGGCTGATTGGCATTTGTTTACATTCGTAAAAACACTACGCTAGATTAATCAGTTTCATTCTGTCGAATGAAGATAAGTGGTAGAAACTCTGACTGACACCAAATCGGTAGGGTTTCAATCCTGGCTTGGGACATTTAGATGTCTAGTCACACTGAGGAGCTGTGATACAGCGAAACAGTACTGTCTGCGAATGATATATAACTTTGATCTAAAGAATCTCACACTTATTAAAAGAGTAGATAAATTACTTAGATTTTTACTTAAAATTTTCGAGAGTGTCGCTATCGAATCTTATCAAAATATAAATACGCACCCCGGATTTTTTCAAATATCTCCATTCCCGAAAGAATTACTACTTTGCCAAGCAACGGTAGAGAAGTCAAGAGTTTTGATTTTTATCTGAATAGTCATCTTCAAAATTCCTTCAGGAGTGGAAAGGATGACCTTTTGGTATCCGTTCTCGCCAGTTTCCTCCTTCTAGAAATGATGCCTACTATGTCCCTATTAAAATATAAGGAGTAAAAAGATACCTGAAAATCTTTTGTTGTTGATTCAGTCTATTGATGCAGCATTGATGCCCCTACTAACAAACTACCGATAAGCCACTAAAATCCAGAAGCGACACGCAACGCAGTAATGCTATACGAGGTTCTTCATGGCACTTTTCGGATATAAATGTTAATCTCCGTAAATAACATACAACGCGTTGTTCTGTGTTACACAACACTAGCAACAAGGAGCAATAACTAACTATATTGAGGGAATTTGGTTCATGCCTTTTTAAGTGATGACAAATGAGCCCAGTTGGCATTTGAACTCGATTCATCCACATCGTTTTAACATTTTTGCCAACGACGTATATTCTCAGTTAAAAGTTTGCCTTTTGCATCAAACTTTATATTCAATTATTATGGTTGTTATATGTGAATATTAAAAGACGATGTTCCTGAAGATATCCCACCCCGGTCTGACACACGCTTTGGGACTAGGTAATCTTAAAGCAGTCATGATAATTAATTGCGTATGTTTATATAACATTTGTATGTATACACATCAGGACCGTGATCTATGATGGATATATCCGGAAAATGCAGACATTATGGCAAATATATATGTGAATTTAGATTAGGTTCACACATATCTTTTCCACAGAGACCACTTGGAAAAAAAACATTCTCAGGAAAATATTTGGAAAACTACTTATTTCGTTTTCGAAATTACTGCCGGGTTTTTCTATTCAATTTCATAGGCTATCATTTAAGGAAAATACGTGTTTGAACTACAACTGGGAAAAATCATTTTACCTAATTTTTTGACTGATATATCAAATATGGCACTGAGATTTACAGAGTATAAACGCCTCTTTTTTATTCATTGCATTGATTCATTCCCCTTGCTAATCCTTTCAAATAAGAATCCTACTTAAACAAAGGAAATACAAATTAATAGTATGTACATAACAAGCGCTATTTTGTTATTTGTTGGGTAAAGAAATACGTTTTTTATGGCTGACAAAAACGAAAGTTCGCAAAAAGAAAAGTTCATGTCAAAATTTAAACGTGTTCCCTCGGCGTAAAAGAAAGTTACAATCAATATAATAAATAATTAATGATTTATATTATCAGAAGGCTGGATATTTCTCGAGAATCATCTCTGTTATTTGGAGTTTATTTATTTCCTGGTTGTAACTAAAGATTTATTCAAAGCGTATAATCCAGATATTATACTTGCTCTCAAAAAGTTTACCGAGCTATAAGACTTTTCTTGAAATAACACATTTTTATTCCAGATTTATCATCTTATTATAGATTTATTATTAACACAATCTTTCAAATGTTCTCAAATGACATTGTATATAAGTTTGAGTATCTTCTTTTTAGAAAACATGAAAAAAGTCTTTTCGGTTATTTTGTAGCTTCAGTTATGACCTCAGTTGCGACTGAAATATCCAGTATCTCTACACTATCTTCAAATAATTTTAAGAATTCTTAAAGAACTCTACAAATGTTAGTTAAAAATTAACAAATAAGTATTAGACAAAATATTAACTCGAGAAATAAAATTAACATTTGGCCATTACTTATTGCTTTTCCGTTCCAGTCAATCAAAAGTTAATAATTCAACATATATATAAATTAATAATTATTAATAAATTATAAATTATATATATGTATTACTAAAAAAACAAATTAGCTAATGCAATAGTAATACATAGAAATAAATACAACCATAATTTTGATTTTAAAAATGCTACACTCATAAAAAAAGAAAATCACTCACTCAGAAGGAAAATTTTGGAGAGTGCCGCCAAAGAAAATTATCCAAATATAAATTTACGCCCAGGCTTTTCCCTATTTCACCTTTCTTAACAAAATTAATGCTCTTACAAACAAACATGCACAACAGATTCTTAAAATCGAAAAGAAAATGGTTGAATACATCAACACAGATATAATGACAATATTCTCCACACGTGACAATCTCTGACGTTATTTCTCATTTAAAAAATATGAAAATAGCGTTTCTCTACATTCCAGTTGCTAGGTACATTCTGTTTTGTTTTTATTAGTTACGTTGTTCATTTAATTTCATTTTCGTATTTTGCTTTGATAAAGTCCACATTGGACGAAACGCGTCAGCAATTACCAGTTTTTCTATTGTCATTTTTATTCATAATATTGTCTTCTCTACCGATTAAATCGGAGAAATTTTCATATTTGTCGACATGGAAAACAAAAACTTACACACAGATATAGTCAGAATATACAGGAAACAACAAATATCCGCCAATTCCTATAAAAACAAGAAAAACTTTCTTAGAAATTGCGTTGAGGAAAAAGTTATTCCTCAATGCTCACACAAGCTCATCAAATCGTCGCACCATATATTCCCTCCCTATACCCATGAATTTTTGAAAAATTCAATAAAGAAATTAGAAGAAGAAGAAGCTATTCTTTACCATAAGGCATATATGACGGGAAGTCACTTACAAAAACACGAACGGAATGAAATAAAAAGATCAGTCAGATATAATAATAATAAGAAAGTCCGTGTTTTACAGAACAAACTCAGCAAACTCATTTATAATAGCAAATGGTCCAACATCGGCAGAAAAGACCTAATAACAAATTTATCCAAATTCCAACTATCGGATACACAGCTAGAAGCACTCAGCTTTGGTCAGAAATTTGCCACTGGATTACCGAAATATGATATCACGGATTACATAATCAAAAATCATCACCACAATGACCTGATTTTACCAAAGGCTATATTCAGGGCCTAATCACAGCTACACACAAAATCACGAATGACACCGCACTTCCTCGAAGATACATCAACGCCTTGAAAGAATTAGCTAACAACAAAAACATACATATATCTACTTCTGATAAGGGCGGAGGAATTGTAATTATGGATAAACACATTTACCAACAGAAGATGAGGGAGCTCATTAATGATAACATCTATGAAAAAGTAAATGAAAACATAGCTATAAAAGAAACACAAAAGTTTACAAGCAACATTAAAAAACTACTAAAAAATGAAAACTTCTCCTGGTTAAAGCTTACTGAATACCATCCCAAAACACCCATATTATATGGATTACCAAAAACGCATAAACCGAACATACCAATGAGACCTATCATATCAGGGATAGGCAGCGCTCCACACAAAATAGCCCGCAAACTAAGCAGAATTTTAACTCCACTTCTCGGCACTATTAGTCCATCACACATAAAAAATTCAGGCGACCTCTTAAACAAGCTAAAAAACATAGACATTGAAAACAAATATATGACTAGTTTAGATATACAATCTCTTTATACAAACGTCCCCATAGATAAATGCTTAAATTTACTTAAAAAACACCTAACAAATGCAAAAATCCAATTACCTATATCTACACACAAAATTATAAAACTGTGCCAACTAATTACCAAGCTATGCTTCTTTACTTTTAATAACCAACATTACAGACAGAAATTTGGTTTGCCAATGGGATCTCCTCTCAGCGGCGTTCTTGCATGTCTATTTTTAGAATTTCTAGAAAGTGACTCATTCAAAAATATTCTCCCTACAAACTCTTCATATTTCAGATACATAGACGACTCGTTATTAATAATTCCAAAAAACACCAATTTAACGGATCTTCTCTCCAAACTTAACAACATTGAACCTACAATAAACTTCACTCTTGAAACTGAAACCAACTACACTCTTCCGTTCCTGGACATTTTGTTAATTAGAAATAACAACGAACTCAATTTTGAAGTTTACAGAAAGGCTACAAACAAAAATGATCTCATCAGCTTCTACTCAAACCACCCTTCAAAAATTAAATCTGGAATTATTATAGGTTTCTATCTAAGAGCATTAAGAATCTGTAGTCCTCAATATTTATTTAAAGAAGAAACATACATAGAAAACACATTCAAAAACCTACAATACCCATATCATTTCATCCACAATGCAAGAAGAAAGGCATACAAAATATACAAACGAAACAAAACTAATAACACAATCCGCAATAGTAAATCACATGAAAACAGATATATAATACTACCGACCAATTCTGCCACGTCCACGATCCAGAATAACCTATCCCATCTAAATAATCTTGAAATAGTCACAAACACCTTCAAAACCATTATAGATATACTAAGATCTTCAAACAATAATAGCACTAATATTTCTGAAGCAGGCATTTATAAAATAAATTGCCAAAACTGCTCCTCCCAATATATTGGAGAAACAAGTAGAAGTTTGAAAAAACGCATTTATGAGCACAAAAGAGACCTCACAAAAAACAACTTAGGTAATGCAATAGTAATACATAGAAATAAATACAACCATAATTTTGATTTTAAAAATGCTACACTCATAAAAAAAAAAAAATCACTCACTCAGAAGGAAAATTTTGGAGAGTGCCGCCATAGAAAATTATCCAAATATCAATTTACGCCCAGGCTTTTTCCCTATTTCACCTTTCTTAACAAAATTAATGCTCTTACAAACAAACATGCACAACAGATTCTTAAAATCGAAAGAAAATGGTTGAATACATCAACACAGATATAATGACAATATTCTCCACACGTGACAATCTCTGACGTTATTTCTCATTTAAAAAATATGAAAATAGCGTTTCTCTACATTCCAGTTGCTAGGTACATTCTGTTTTTGTTTTTATTAGTTACGTTGTTCATTTAATTTCATTTTCGTATTTTGCTTTGATAAAGTCCACATTGGACGAAACGCGTCAGCAATTACCAGTTTTTCTATTGTCATTTTTATTCATAATATTGTCTTCTCTACCGATTAAATCGGAGAAATTTTCATATATATATATATATATATATATATATATATATATATATATGACAGTAGGAAAACTCATTGTTGCCGACGCGTTTCGTCCGATGCGGACTTTTTCTGAGTATAACTAGACGTCCCACTGCTTCAGACAGGATTGACATCAGTCAGATATCTTACCTCAAGGCCATCGTCGCATGGCAAAAAAGAAGGAAATTTTAACGTTTCTCTTTATACAAAATACACCAGCAACTCGAAGAACTCAATTCAATTTACTTGAAGAATAATGTAAAAAAACAGTAGGAGCCGATGTTTTTGAAACCCCCTTTACCTAGAGAGCTCAACCGGATTTCCGGGAGCATATATATAGTCATCCACAGACAGAATGTTTCGCTGTATCACAGCTCCTAAGTGTGGCTAGACGTCCGATTGCTTCAAGCCGGGATCGAAATTATATATATATATATATATATATATATATATATATATATATGTATGTGTGTGTGTGTGTGTTTCATTGAATAATACAGACATATTGTGCCAACTTATTTTTATACTGATCCTTTCAGGTTCTCTGTTTTTTGATGTTAAGATGAAATTCGTCAAAGAAGGCGTCATATTTTTTTAACCTGAGTACTTTCGACCTTTTCTAAGATCATCTTCACGGTAAATTACAAACATAAACTTATTTTAAATGTTAAAAATCTGCATTCCGTTGTGAAGGTAATTTTAAAAAACAGTTACAATAAGTTTGTCTACCCGGAAGATGATCTTAGAAAACATACTTCGGATAGAAAAAAAAAAAAAATCTACGGTGCCTTCCTTGAGGTATTTCATGATAACATCAAGAAACTGAATAGAGAACTGGTCAAGGATCAGTATAAGCATAAGTAGACACAATATGCCGATATTAATCAATGAAACATATTTGAATGTAGATATGCTGTCATATATATATATATATATATATATATGTGTGTGTGTGTATGTGCGTATATATATATATATATATATATATATGTGTGTGTGTGTGTGCGTATATATATATATATGTGTGTGTGTGTGTGTGTGTGTGTGTTTTGTGAGGTGGTTGTATCTGTGACCATAGCTTGTGCAGCAACATGGTTAACATTTTCAATCCCCTCAGTCATCATATTCTCCAGTTCTCACATTTTGCGATTTTTCATCTTCAATCAAGAGTTCAAAACTTGATGAAGTCCAAGAGAGTGCAACAAGGCAGCTGCTTGCTATCCAAAAATAAAGCGGTTCCAGAAGTGCGTTTATCAATGGAAACTACTCTGGATAAAGTGTGTGGCTTCAGGAGGGGACTACATGGAAGGGGATTAAACGTCGATGTGATATGTGTTGTAATTTTCTTTTTATAACACCAGTAACCATACTTTTTGATTTGACCTTTTATGTATGGCAAATATTGGCTTCAAATCATTTCGGGACGGGGGGCCAATAATTGAATGTAATGCTTTAAATTATAGCATTAAAACTGGTAAAAAAAGGGAACGAGACATACATATCATATACATATTCTCTTTTATAAGGCATGTCTTTTCAGGATATGGAATATCTTATCAAGATTTTCTGCCTCGTCAGTCATGTATCGAAAGATACATAATAGCGTAAGTGTGTATCACGCATGGCATATAACTGAGTGATCCACCGATTATAAATTATGGTATGATTTTTAGTTCTCTTAGGATAAAGTAATAAGATTGTAATGCGGGAAATTTCATCCAAGAAATGGAAATTCTGTTGCAGTTTATGATATTTATCAGATATATTGAGGTCATATTTATTTTTGTACGTGTTCATAGTTCATTATGAAGGGAAAAAATGTAAAATGAAAGAAATATAGTTGATATCTATAAATTGTTTGAATCATCACGGGAAAAGCATAAGAAAAAGCAAGTCGATAAAATATAAATTGAAATAAACACGGAGATATGATTATTACCTCCTTTTGGGAAAGAAAAAGGTTAAGTGTCGTTGAAATCACAGGGTAAAGGTCCTCACTATAAATAATCTCGGTAATTAGTTTATAACATCGCAGGGGCCATTATTGAAACATTCAACTAAATATGATTCTGACCTACATTTTGTCAAATTTCACGAATTTGTTTTGAGTAAGCAATTTGTATATTTGTGATATCAGCAACATCTAACTTAAATCTGTCCTAACCTATTCAAATCTATCTATCTATTCAACTCTCAATATATATATATATATATATATATATATATATATATATATATATATATATATAGCTATTCCTACATATGAATGTAACTATATAAAGGGTCACTGAAGTCAAAAACACAGCAGCGACAGACATGCTTGAACGTAATCTTCATATAATTTAAATAAAAACAGACCACTTTAAGGTTCCATGTAATAAATTATTTTCACACAGCCCTTTTAAAGGACTGCCGGTCATCAGACTTTAGTTCCAAACAAAAATGAAAAGAAAAATTTAATTTTAAATTTTAAAAAAGGTAAATTTTCTTTTCATTTTTGTTTGGAATTAAAGTCTGATGAAAACAAGTCCTTTTAAAAGGGCTGTGTGAAATAATTTATTACATGGAACCATAAAGTGGTCTGTTTTTTATTTAAATTATTTGCTCTGGATTTACATTGAGCTCTCTGGATTTTATCCTCCTGAGGTTTACCCATACGGATTACCTAGTTTTTCATAAACTAAATATATATATATATATATATATTGTGTATTTGGGCAGCAATCACACTTTTGTATAGGTTTTATTAAATACTACTTACAAGGTACCGAGTTAAATGTTTTATTTAATTTTTCTTGTGTTCTTATAATTTTCTTCTTTTCTGGACATATAGGTACCTGCACGAGATCGCTAAAAGAAAGAGCATAGCATGAAGAAAAAGACGCTAAAGTTGACAAAAACAAAATCATATCGTCTAAATGTTTATGCTATTATTAAGAGGAAAGATCAAAGTATTTTGGGGGTATTTTTTTACATTTTTTAATCGTTCCTAGCACGTCTGAAATTTCCGTTAAAAATCTTGTTTTTTTTCAAGTCATCAAAAGTGATCATTTTTTTTCCCATTTTATAAAAAAACTGGAAATCTCCCTTTGAAATTCTTTTAAATATCAATTATCATTTTTTTCTAAACTTAATTTAAGAAAATCAGAAATTGTAATATTTATTTAAAATATTTTGAACCAAGCTTAACTTGGCTTCTGCGCCGACAAGATGTAATTTGAAAATAAAACAAAGCATGTCACAACCTTTCACGACACTTGACAGGTGATGAATGACATATTGACGGATTTACGTGATCATAATTTGTTCTACGGAAGCCGAAAGTGAAGTTATTTAGATTTAAGTGAACAAATTATTTACCTCGTTATTTTTAAGGAAAACTTTCAGCGCTCTAATTTTTTTTTGTACTTAGCTTTCACCTTTACGTTTACGATGCTTTATGGAAAATATATTATAAAGAAATTTAAATAAGACTGTTAAGAGTGAGATTAAATTTCATATTTCATAAGAAATGTATCTAATTAATTTATAGGTATCTTTCTTGTGAAATTTTATCAAAAGTGTACATAAAACTAATTTTATGTATATTTATTACATTTTACTGTGTTATTTGTATTTCCATTCATTTTATTATTAATTTTGATATTTCATTTATGGAAAAATGTCATAACTGAGATTAATATAAAAATAAGATCATATAAATTTCATAAGATGATACTGATACTTGTAGGTATCCTGCTCAGTTGAAATTGAAAAATCAAATTAACTTCTCCACACGTGTTTCGCAAAAGTAAAAGCCTTAACAGCGGAGAACAATGCTTAATTCAAATAACGCAACTTAATTATATTCTGGTTGGTCTTCCGTACTTTATAATTACAGCCTGATTATAAACACAAAATTACATTTTTTAATTACTGCGGGTTTTCTGATTAGTCAAAATGATACAATTTACAACGCGCTAAAAAAGATCTATCTCATAAGGACATTTAGGAAACTCGATGCGGCTTTTAACTAATTTTATAATGTTTTAACAACTTAAATGTAAAAATCTATTACAATTAAAAAGTAACAAATAATTGTATTAAAAATTCATTTTTCATCGAAAAATTTTTTTTGCTTTCAGAAAATATTGTCCATATTCATAAAAACAACTAAAAGCAAATAAAAGCATTTGAAATTAAATAATATCTTTGTTTTATTGAGTTTTGTATGTCACAATTCAGAGCTGATTTTCAGGTAGCTGAGTTCATTTAAAAAAAAAAATTCATGATTTGCATTCCTCAAAGCATTCTGCTTTTAACTATTGTAATCACTAAACCTGACGCGATCGAATTCCTAGCGTTTTCATAAAATTAGTTATGGTGGGGATAATAAATATTAAAAAAATATTTCTGCCATGACTTTAATAAAAAAAAACAAACATATTTATAATAATTTCAATCATCTGTGAATAGTTTCTGAAAGTTTCATTAACATCCGACAATTATTTTTAATTTTGCAAGATTTTCCTAATTAATGTGCGTCACACAAAAAAAGTGCTAAAAATTGTATGTTATTTTACTAGTTCCGGTGATACAAAGAGAAACAAGGTTTTTTTAATCAAAATTTAGAATGTTCTAAAAAGAAGGAAAAATTTTAAAAATAATTAAAATAAACTTTGATCTTTCCTCTTAATAATGATATAAAAATTTAGACGATAAAATTTTGTTTTCGTCAAATTTGGCGTCTTTTTCATCATGCTATGCTTTTTTTATCGATCTTATGGAGGTACCTAATATATATATATATATATATATATATATATATATATATATGTGTGTGTGTGTGTGTGCTTAGTAAACACGCATATCAGCAGGTCTCAATATTAATGCAACGAAACCAAATCTAAAAGAGCTAATTTACATCTCCATTTTCACCCAGGTATAATTATTTTGCGCCGTTCTTTAATAGAACGGTGGATATAAAAGAGTAAATTCAAGGAAAAAATCTATCGATTACTGTGTCTAGGACTTTTTACCGAAATCTATTATTCCTTTACCTCATTTTTTAAATTTTCCGGTTGCTAACCAACAACAAAAAACATCAATTACCATTCTCTCTTATTCTACAATTCGCTTTTTTATTTGCTTTTTTCCGATCGAGATGTTGCCGTTTGAAAGATCAAGGGTTCGCCAAAAATCAATTACGCTCTTCCTTTAGGATGAATACGTATCTTGGTCATGAAACTACAAAGAAAATGGCTAAAATCAGCAGAAAACCTCTTGGAAGCTAATAAAATCGAATAAGACTGCCGGGAAACGAATATGGCTTCTCTCTAGATGAATATGTTGGTCCTTTAGGTAGCTATTTCGAATTGTCACAGTGATTTCTGAGGCTAGAGATATTTATCCTGACATTTCCACTACATATGCATGTTATATTTCCTAAAATGCTAATTTCTAAATTAAATATTCTTCAGCATAATATTATATTTATTCATAGATGAATGAATTAAATAATCTCTGGGGAAATGTCTGTAAAAAACGAAAATTGGTTTGTTACGCACTGTAACAATTCCATTAGTAATATACTGGGACCGTTGCGAGTTTATCGCTGGGTTCAAGAAATAAGACTTAGTGTTTTCATCTTTATGCGGCATGTCCCCCAGAACAGAGGTGATCACGGCTCTCCACAACTTCCTGTCATTTGTACTTCTTAATAAATGTTGTTTCTTTGTTATTTCTCTTAAACCGTGTTCCGCCAGCCTTTTATTCAAGCTCACTAAGTATGTTATGCGTTGTTTTCCTCTGTCCATCTTGTCTTCAGTCTCACTTGTGAGTATCAGATTTTCCAAGCCTTCTTTCCTCATTATGTATGCTTGAAATTTCAACTGTCTCTTCCTTGTGTTAAATATAAGTTTCTTTTTTGTTTTCATTTTCTCTAAAACTTTATCGTTTCTCACATAATCGGTTCATGTCATTCTGTAGACGCATATTTCCGTTGTTTCAAGTCTTTTCTTCACCTTTGAGGAGAATGCCTAGCACTCACAGCCATAAAGTTGGAAGGATATCAGTTTAGAACACTTTTCCTTGTTTCTATTTCTTAATACTTTGCTTAGCTTTTGGAATGCATCTTTGGTTATCCCAATACATCTTCGGATTTCAATGTCGCACATTCCGTCTTCTGTTAAGACATTTCCCATATATTTAAATGTTTGTATTTGTTTGATTTTGGTATATCTGATTTGCAATTCGTACTTTCCGCTCATCTTTTTGCTAACAACCAGACATTCTGTCTTCTTGCAGTTGATGTTTAGTCCTTTCTCCTTGCTTTCCTTCAATTACCTTCTGTAGGGTTTTTGTAGTTTTCTTTTTGTGTCTGCTATCATCACTGTGTCATCTGTACATCTCATGTTGTTAAGACTGTGGCCGCCAACAATGAATACTAGTAGAAATTCTAGTTCTCTCGGAATAACATCGCTGCATAGGTTGAATTAGTCCGGTGAGAAGATATATCCTTGTCTTACACCCCTTTCTATTTTTGTATATCTGCTGAACTCATTTTCTATTCGTTTGCTGCCAGTATGGGTTCTTGATTATTCTAGTATACTTCCCAAATATGCCAAGGTTGCTTTGGAGTAATGATCTCAAAAAGTAAAAATACTTTTATTACATCTTACTATGTAATAATAATAATAATGGAGTCATATACAACTATTAAAAAATGAAAATATTTTTGAAGTAATTCAATATATATATTAATAATAATAATGGTAACATATATAGTTTTAAAAACTAAAAAAAAACTAAACTAGTTACATTCCATCAACGCCGATCGGACCCTAAAATGTCAGCAATCACGAAGAACGGGTGTTCCCTCAGGAAGGCCTCGAGACTTGAGCGAGTATTGAGCCTTAAACTCACAAATAGCCTCAAGTGGAACTTGCACATACCATCGATCGGTAAAGATACAGGGAAAATGGTCAGTTCATATATATGATATTAATATGATTTTAATTGTAAAGAATCTTTTTCCAAAATTTACATTGTTGTCTGAGAAGGGTATTCTTTTATTTGAATTCACGAGACAAGCAATCCCTATTGCTGGTACTGGACGCAGATGCTGTATCCTTATACCAACGAATGACCTTATAACTATTCGATTTTTGTACTGACAGAAATATTTAGGACGCCTGAATATAATTCGATATGTGATCAATTCATAAAGCGTTGTGATTTTACGAGAACAAATCCGTGACAGTGACAATAGTTTCGGCAACGTTTCTTGCGATGAAAGGTAATCTTTTCGTATCTATTTGTAGCCTAAAATGGTACTGACCTTGTTCTCTGCAAAGACGTATACTACTGTTATTACAGTAATACGGAATCTTTTTAGTAGTCTCAATCCACCTTCCATGAATTCATACCGCATATAACAAAATTCAGCTCTGTTCTCAGGAACAAACAAAGCTACTTTCAACTGGACTATAATTATTCTTTTCGGCATTTCTTTCGTTAATCGCCGTCTTATCTCCAACTGGAGTGCTGTTAACGTTCTTTCATTTCTTGTAATGAAAAAGTTTTGTTTTTTTTTTTAAAAAAAAAAAAAAAGAAAGAAACGAGAAAATAATCCTTTGAGACGCGCTTCTTTAGCAATTTTCGATTGGTTCCACTTCTTGCAGATGCCAAAGACAGGATTCTTCCCTTTCTTCAATATCTTTGCATTGACTTTCGACTTATCGCTAAATATCCGTGGACGCCATAGTGACAACCACAAGCAATAAATCTAACGGACGAGTTTCCCATAATTCATTCTGCATTTTTTTTTTTTTTTTTTTTTTTTTTTTGATCTTTCAAATTTCATCCGTCACTCGCCGGAGTCGTAAAATTCCACGAAAACCAATCCTGAAACAAAAGCGAAAGGCCTTGTTTTTCATAACTGAAGAGATATAACAGCTTTTTAATAGTTATTTACTACTACCAGGAAGGTTTTTTACTGGAAGACTGGATCATCTGTATATAGCTGTGCAGCTTTCTTTTTGTCTGCTATAGTTGGGGATTATTAAAATTGAGATGAATAACATTAGGACATGGCAATCGTTTGGGTTCTTGCTTTCTGTAAGTGACAACTACGATTAAAACTCGAATTAACACACTAATTCATAAATTTCAACCACTGAATCTCCAGTAATCCGTGCTACTTTCAATAATAACAGTACAAATACAAATCCAATATTTTAGTTGCTTTTTTGTTGTTTTTTCAACTTTCATTTTTTACAGAAGTAACGTGGAAGCGCAGATCAGAAATCTCAACTAAGGAATGTTTATGAAAATAACTACGAATCAAAAATTAATAATATTAATAATAATAATCTATGCTATAAAAATATGTCATACACCGTACCTGTTTGTCATACACTGTAGGGAGTACATGGATCTGAGCAGTAATATCAAAGGTGGAGAAAAAAAAAATTAAACCTTAAAGAAAATCAGATAATTTTAAGACGTTATAGAACTTTTCGGAAAATATTCAGTAAAATATTTAATTATTATCTTTTTAAATGTTATAGAAATATCTTTTAAGTTTACGACTGAATTAAAATATAGATGGGCGCACAGAAACGTACATATACACAGTTAAAATGAAACTGGAATAGACATCTGTGTCAAAAGAGTTAATTTCCATTTCTATCTGAAAACAATTCGGGGATAACAGGAAAAAACCGAAAATGTGCAGTCTTTTGAAACTATATTTATGTCTTGTGTATTTAAAGCTGGACACATTTAGTAATAAATGTCCTATTTTAATTGAACAAGGAAATTAGATTTGAAGTGTCATATTTCTGCTGTCAGCGAAACGACAGGGACGAAACTAATAATAATAATAATAATAATAATAATAATTAATAAAATTAAAAGTTGATGATGCTGTAAAAATTCCATGTTTTTAGCCACTATGAATCAAGTGACGATATATCTCGTCCGTTTTTTTTTTTTTTTGAAGTGGCTGACAAAATATCTCATCAGAATGTTTTTCCTGCAGCAGCTGATGAAACATATCTCTGATATGATATCCCACATTGATAGTTTAAGTTATCACTTATGCTGGAGTAAAAATAATGCGCATATTGGTAATAAATTGTAGTTTTACCATTTTGTTTTCACAAGATGGTTATATTTGTACTTGATACTAGTAAACGAAGGTACCTCCACGAAATCGCTAAAAAAAGAGCATAACTTGATGAAAAAGTCGCCAACCTTGCCGAAAACTAAATTTTATTGTATAAATGCTTATGTTATTATTAAGAGGAAAGACCAAAGTTTTTTTTTAATTATTTTTAAAAAATTTTCCTTCTTTTTTAGAACATTCTAAATTTTGATTAAAAAACCTTTTTTCTATTTGTATCAGCGGAACTAGTAAATAACATAGACAATTTTAGCACGTTGTTTTGGTATGACACACATTAATTTGAAAAATCGTGCAAAAATAGAAATAATTATCGGATGTTAATGAAACTTTCAGGAACTATTCACAGTTGATCGAAATTATTATAAATATGTTTTTTTTATGAAAGTCATGGTAGAAATATTTTTTAAAATATTTATTACCCCCCTAACTAATTTTATGAAAACGCTAGAAATTCGATCGCATCGGTTTTAGTGATTACAATAATTAAAAGAACAGGGCTTTGAGGAATGCAAATCATGTTTTTTTTTTTGTTTTTAATTGGATACGCAGTACCTGAAAATCAGCTCTGAATTGTAACATACAAAACTCAATAAAACAAAGATATTATTTAATTTCAAATGTTTTTATTTGCTTTTAGTTGTTTTTATGAATATGGACAATATTTTCTGAAAGCAAAAAAATTTTTTCGATGAAAAATGAATTTTTAATACAATTATTTGTTCTTTCATTAATTATAATAGATTTTACATTTAAGTTGTTAAAATATTATAAAATTAGTTAAAAGCCGTATCGGCTTTCATAAGTGTCCTTATGAGATAGATCTTTTTTTAGCGCGTTGTAAATTGTATTATTTTGACTAATCAGAAGATCCCCAGTAATTAAGAAATGTAATTTTGTGCTTATAATCGAGTAATTATAAATACGGAAAGACCAACCAGAATATAATTAAGTTGCGTTATTTGAGTTAAGCATTGTTCTCCGCTGTTAAGGCCTTTACTTTTGCGAAACACGTGTGGAGAAGTTAATTTGATTTTTCAATTTCAACTGAGAAGGGTACCTACAAGTATCAGTATCATCTTATGAAATTTATATGATCTTATTTTTATATTAATCTCGGTTACGACATTTTTCCATAAATGAAATATCAAAATTAATAATAAAATGAATGCAAATACAAATAACAGTAGAATGTAATAAATGTACATAAAATTATAGTATTTTATGTATAACTCTGATAAAATTTCACAAGAAAGGTACCTATAAATTAATTAGATACCTTTCTTAAGAAATATGAAATTTAATGTTACTCTTAACAGTTTTATTTTAATTTCTTTACAATATATTTCCCATAAAGCATCATAAACGTAAAGGTGAAAGCTAAAAAAAAAAAAAAAAAAATTAGACCGCTGAAAGTTTTCGTTAAAAATAACGGGGTAAATAATTTGTTCACGTAAATGTAAATTATTTCACTTTTCTCCTTCCGTAGAACAAATTAGCCTCATGGAATTCGTAAATATATCATTCATCACATGTCAAGAGACGCGAAAGTTTATGACCTGCTTTCTTTTTATTTTCAAATTACATCTTTTTGGCACAAAAGCTAAGTTAAGTTTGGTTCAAAATATTTTAAATAAACATTATAATTTCTGATTTTCTTAAAATAAGTTTTGAAAAAATGATAATTGATATTTAAAAAATTTCAAAAAGTCAGATTTCCAGTTTTTTTTTAAATGGAAAAAATGATCAATTTTGCTGACTCAAAAAAAAACTAGATTTTTAACGAAAATTTCGGACGTGCTAGGAACGATTAAAAATGGAAAAAAAAATACCCCAAAAATACTTTGACCTTTCCTCTTAATAATAACAAACATTTAGACGATAAAATTTTGTTTTTGTCAAGTTTGGCGTCTTTTTCATCATGCTATGCTCTTTTTTTAGCGATCTCGTGGAGGTACCTAAGTAAACGTGATTATGATTGACACAATATTATGTTATATACAAATGCGGGTACGCGTGATGAAACATTGTACTTTTCTGAGGAAATTTGAGATATTTTTCTTGGTACTGAGTCTTCGTAATTTCATTGAATTGGATTAAAGAGAAATTGTATATGTCATTAAAGGCGATGAAAACGACAATTATCCTGAAGCAGCCGGCGAGATATTTCACAAACCTGATGCAATATACAGATACAGATATGATGTCACGTATTAGTTGTGACAGAATGTATGTATTTCGGTGGGTGGGCAGTGAAAAGTGTATTAAAGAAATTTTTTTCATTGAAAATTTAGATTACCATTTGCTAAGAGTTACTCTATCGAAACCTCGCCATATCTACGTTTGCAGGAAAAGTTCTCATTTATTGAATTCAACAAACAAAAATCAACACACGAGTTTTAGTTATTTTCTACTTTTTCCTGAGATTCTTTAAAATCCAACAGACAGAAAGCTTAAAAATTCTTAAAGTGAACAACACATTCCAAGCCCACACAGAAGAAAGATATTATTTTAAAGTAATTGTCAGATAATAATGCAGAATGCAGGCAATAATTTATCAAATTAATTTAAACAAAAATATGAATTATCAGCAAATAAGTACTGCTCTTATTCAATGAAATATTTTTCTGTACATTTGAATCGACTCATCGTATTTAACTCTTTTTTTTTTTGTATTCTATGAAATTTATATTATTTATCGTTGCTTTATTACTGGAAGAGAAAAAAAATAAAAAGATTCCAGAACAAATTCCATATAATAACCGAACTCTGAACAAACTTAATTATATTATTATAATTTCTCTTCTAACCATAAACTGTTAGTCGAGCGAAAGTCTGTAACCATCTCACTTTACATTACAATTCAACGTCTACTCTTTTCAGTAAATAACAGGACGCAGGTTTTAAATATTTGAAATTATGCACTTCCTCGGATTTTTTTTTTTCGAATGCTTCAAGCGGAAATATTACAAAACAAATCCTGGAGATGTGAATATGTTCCCCGACAAAATCTAAAAAAAATATTTAAAGTTAATAGTAAAAATAATTAGAATGAGAGAAAGATATCATAAAGGAGTTTCAACCAAAAATATTGATTCCCTAGAAATGTGTATCATCACGATTATTTCAAATAATGTCCGAAATGATTAGTTTAAAATTAATTCACAAACCTAATAAATGGCAGTGATATCTTCCTCAATGTATAATGTTTAAACTAAAACATAGTAAAATAAAAAATATTTTGATCATTATATTTTTCGATCGAAATTTTAATAGCTGTTATGATAAAATAATTCGCCTCATTTCTTGCTTTAATAAGACAACCGGATAAGTAAGTTTTTCATTTTGTCAAATTAAAGAAAAAAATAGAACTTCATTCCTGCATTGAGATATATTTTTTTATCCTTATTTATTTATTTTTTACTTAAAGTATTTGCACAATATCAGGAGGAAGCTAGATTTCAAACTGCTTTTCAATTTGCTTTTTTTAATTGAATTATAGAAAAAAGAAATAGAAAAAACATACAAATAGTGGGAAAGGGAAATAAATGTGTTATAACTTATGAAATCAAGGACGCATGCGCCAAGATCCTCTTATATGCGAAGGGAATATTAAAAGTTGTTAGAAATGTGTGTCATATATAAAGAAAAAAATACGATTTCTTTTGCAATAAAACGAGTATAAGTTTGGATTAAATCCTAACTAGAACTTTTAAAATACTGTTTCTGTTGATATCAGACTAAAAAATCACTGAGATATGAATAATAATTTCGATACCCCCTGGCCCCGCAAAAAAAGGAAATTATTTGAAATTAATAATAAAAATATTATAGAATGAAGGAAAAAAAATCCATAAAACATTTTTGAACCAATATTCATTTGAAATACCTTTAAGTGAATCGTCACAATTGTCTCAAATAATACCCGGAATGATGTAAAACAAATCAATCAAGCAATGTAAAACAAAGGTAGACAAAAAAATATGTGACAAAAATCACAGAATAAAAATTATAAAAGCGTTCTTGTCTGAAATTTATTATTTTGTTAAATATTTTCAAGTTTTTTTCATACATGATTTTTAAAATATTGAATTTACTTTTTGATTGTATTATACAATTATATTTTCTATTAATTAGTATAAACAAATTAGCCGAAATTAACAAATTTCTGAAATATTATTTAAAATGTTCCTAATTTGTGATGAATAAAGTGATTTTGTGCATTTAATTAGTAGAATGGCTTAGTTTTGTTCTTTCTTTCTACAATTGCATTTATGGAATTAAATCAATAATTGTTATAGTTGTAAGATGCCTTATAATAACATGTATAGTTTCTAATTATCTAATTACTGAATATTATTCACAAGTTAAAAATGTTCTGTTATTAATATCAATTTAGGTCTTTACATGACCTCCCCCAGCCATGTACAATAGCATAAATAAATATCATTTGTCGTACTGCGAAAAAAAAAATCATTCTTGCTGCGATATATATGTTACATAATAGAGAAAACCAAAATTACTTCATAAGAATAGCTATTTCAACCAATGTTACCGCGTTGGCATTTTTCGACTCAGTGTGTAAGTATTAATAAATATCTACACACTATCTGAGTCGAAAAATGCCAACGTAGTAATGTTGATTGAAATAACTATTCTTATGAGGTAATTTTGGATTTCACTATTATGTAACATATATGCTCTGTTATAATGAATATATTGAGCTCTTTTCGTGGAGTAGTTTTAATATTTTATATCAATAGTATTCACTTGGACGAGAATACCAACCAACGGATTATTACCTATATAATGCACACATTTTTTTTTTGTTAAAACAGTTTTTCAGTCAGTTTAGCAATATCGAGAGGAAGTTAGATTTTTTTTTTTTACTATATATTAATGGATGACAGTTGATGTGCGGGTAGAATAAATGCTATCTGCGTTGAAAGTGAAATCGGTGATTGCATTTCCTTTTTGTACCAATATGATTGAGAAAAGAATGAATCCATCTCTTCTACATCCAGCTATTAGTTATGAGGAATATTTTAGATATTGACGAAGGCTAGTCCAAGAGAAGGGGGAATAAACTATGAATTCTAAACCATAAACAGTGTAACGGGAAACTAATTCTATCTTTTTTTTTTAAAAAAAGTCAGATAATTAACAGATAACAAAGAAAAGGTTACTGTGTTGAGTCATGTTCGCTTACCTCCTGAAGGGACGTGGTATTTTTTGAATAAATGAATAAGGGAGAGATACATACAGAAATATAGAGGAGACAATAAATATACTTCTGTGAGATACTTTTAGATTGAACTCATTTTTAGTGAAATCTGATTTTCAAAGAATTAAATTTTCTCATTTAACCAGTGACGTTTTTCTGTCACCATGTAAACATACAGGGGGAGGGCGACACTGTTTTTCAGACACTTTATTTTTCAAGTTTTAGGTAGCGCAGGCAGTCTGTACTGTTTTAGTGTAATGGCAATAACATTTACAAATGGAAAAGCAGAATTCAAATTCGAAGTATTTTTATTTTTTTACAAATTTTCACATTACACAGGCGATAGTATTTTTCGGGCATTGCAGAGACAATGCTAATAGTTTATGGCAGCATTTTAACATTTTTTTTTTTTCAATGACTTCTATCAGTCTATCTTCATAATGTTCATACATATTGATAATAACGTCTCTTCGTGTTTCTAGCAGTCTGTTTTAGCACCTTGTATGCGCTGCCACAGTTCAGCTTCTCTGTTTATTTCTGGCCCGTCGTAAACAAGCTCTGCAAGCATTTCCCATATGTTTTCAATTAAATTTAAGTCTGGACTTCTTGCAGGCCATTCCAGAGTAGTTATATTTGCTTCATACATCCAATTTTTCACTGATTTGGCCACATGGATGCTGCAGTTTTGCTGCAAAATAAAATTACTTCCCATTTCTTTTTCTATGAGGTAGGGCTCTCTTTTCCAAAGGTTCTCTGTAGCTCAAGCTATTTTGACGTCATTTTAACCACTCGAGCCACAAGTTTCCATTCGGAAATACCATACCCCAAACCATGACTCTTCCTCCTCCTCCCATCTGTCTCTTGTTGAGAATAACAGGTTCACCTTTTCTCGACCATGTACACCACCCGTCAGGTCCATCGAACTTAAAACGTTCTTCATCAGGAAATATCACTTTCTTGAAGCCGACATGGTTTGTTATCCATCTTTTGGTGCTTCCCAGCCTTGACTCCTTGTGTTTTCTCGTTAGTGTAATTATTTTATTGATTTTAGCATACTTAAGTCCAATTTCGTGTAGCTTTCTTTGTACAGTTCGAACACTGAAGTCAAGTTCACATTTCTCCTTTACTTTCTTCGCTGTCACCTTTTCTCCAGATAACAACCTCTTAACACTCCTCTTCATTCTTCTTTCTGTTCTCTTGGAAATTTTTTTCCGTCCTCTCTTCTTCCGCTCATAATCTGTACTTAGCATGTATTCAACTGTTGACTTCGGTAGCTTCATCTCAACGGCGATCTTTCGGATGCTGAGCCCGTCTTCTCTCTTCTTTTGGACCAAACTGATGACTTCTTTTGAATGCATTCTTCTTCAGGATTTTAATACGTTTTCGCAGTGAATGGAAAAGATAGTCAAATGTAATGGTCAGGGTACAATTTACCAGCAGAAAATTTGCATATTGTAGACGTTCGACGACTAAATCATTAAAAAACCCGGAATTTGTGTCATGTCCGAAAAACAGTATCGCCTTAGTTGAAGTAAAAATAAAGAAAACATGAAACCAAAGACAAACCCATCAATCAATGTTCATACCATTAATGGACAGTTATTGCTGAACTACCTACTCATCTACACAAAAGCTCTCGGCAGCAAAAAAACACCTTTAAGTACACTTTTCAAAGTGTCCCAAAAATAGTGTCGGACCCCTGTACCAAATCCCATCTTGCCTGAAATCTCACCATTTAACGTATTGACCAGACAATACAGTAAACCCTTTCAGCATTGGACATTATTGACATTTCTTCTACGCTTATGAATTTGACAAGTAAAATGAACAACACGTGCTTGAAATTAAATTCAAAAACTTTCGTAGAGTTAAGTCTTTTAATTCAGTTCCTTTCCATGGTAGTCTAGTACTGGCACTAATTATGTACATTTTATTTAATAACATTTGCTTAGTATGACAAGTGCGCAAACTACTTACAGTACATTTCGTTCGTAAAACGCCAATTCATCCAAGTACTGACCAGTTTCGATCCAGAGCTTTCAGCGTGACTTGAAACGTTAATAGGAGTGTATACTTGCACTCTGCTTCATCACGAGTTTTATTTGAACAAATGTTGGCAGGGCCGACGCGTCTTATTGCGTTTTATGACCATCCGCGATTTTTTAAAATTATTTTAAACCTGAAATTACATTGTCAGCAATCAACTAATAATATACATGGTGTTCCAAAAGCCACGTGACAATTGGCAGAAAACATACACTTACCAGGGAAAATTTGCATAATTCGATCAATAAAATTTCTTAATAATACATTGTCACATACAGAAACCTGTTTCTAGTTGGTAAATAAATATAAAATTTACAAGGTTATGAATGTTAATGCGACTTTTGGGAGGTAATTATCTTCCCTTGGGGCTAATTGCGTGTTTTTTTTTCTTCTAGTTCAGCGTAAGTTACGCCTCGTGATTTTGGAATTTGTTCGAACTGTAAATTTACCTTATGTTGATCGTTTGATTTTTCAATCATTTCTGTGAAATTTTTTTAACTTTATTTACATTTTTTAAACATTTTCTTAATTTTCTACGTGTTACTTGTTTTTTGTGTCCCCATTTTGTAAGCAAAGCTTTATTTTTCTTTAATGTATCTTCCTTTTGTTTTTCAACCTCCATCTCCAACTTTAAGTCGTTTTTAATTTTGTTGCTAGCTTAATCCTTTTATTTTTCACGTGTTTAATTTTCTTATTTCAACTCTAATTCAATTTCATTTTCCTGTTTTATTTTTTCCACGTTTTGTAAGCCAAGTTTGATTTTCCTTTTGTTTATTTTTCAGTCACGCGACTAATTCGTCTTTGTTCGTCGCGAGAGCTTTTACTGTTCGTTTTATTTTTGTCTTTCAATTGTTTTTTTGTGAAAGGCTTTTACATAGAGATTTTCCAGCGATTGGTACAAGTCCAAAAGTAAGGGGAACCCAGTGAGGATCGAGCTGACTACTAAGTCGTAATTGTTTTAGCGAGTCAAGCTTGCTAGCCATTACACCACCCCGAGGTGTCCAAATGACTTTTACATATAGGGCGAACTTGGGTCCCATTGCAACAACAACTCCAGGAGCGGCGGACCCGCAACTGCAGCACCAAGCGCTATCTCAGCACCTAAAATGGCTGCAACAAGAAAAGGAACACCGGCAACAACAAAAGCGACAACAGCAGCCCAAGTAAAAAAGCAGCAGCAACAAGACCACCACCAACAGCAGAAAGAATATCAGAAACATCAGAAACATCAACAGTAGAAACAACCACAACATGTAAAAAGAGGCGCAGACTCGGATATGTAGGTGGAGGAAATGCCGCCACTAGGGTCCTCATCTTTAAAGAGGAAGGAAGAGGAGCCGAAATCGGCCATGAAGGAAAAGCAGGCTGGACAAAGCAGGAAGGAGAGGGGGCCTGGACAAATCCAGGCCCCAATCCGTCCCTTCGTCGCCAGCAGAATTTGAAGACATTGCCCCCAAATAAAGGAGCCTCTCTCCTTCACCTGCTCACCGTCCACTTCTACCTCGCCCCACACGTCTAGGGAAAATTTTTTTTCCAAAGCTGATAAGATCTGCAGACGGGAGGTAAAGAAGGACCTTTCCACTCAACAGATCACCTGCATCGACAGGAAGTCGGTGGAGGATCTTCATAATTTCCGTAAATCCCCGGGTGTGACTACATGCATAAGGGATACGGGGAATTATTTGAAAGTCTGGACAAACCTGTTTGAGGCGAAAGACGCCTTCACAGAAGTGCAGCTGGCCCAGATGGGAACCCCGGATTTGAAAAAAAAAAAACTATTGAGATTTTGTTCAGCGTGAGTCTCGGTGCTTCTCCACCCCTCTCTATATAGGGCATTAAAATTAATGTATCCCATGAACGATGGCAATATTGTCCTAGATGGACGGATAACATCGGTGATGTGCACTGAGAGACTAGGACAATCCGTCCCGCAGATTTCCGCCCAGTCTGTGAATAGGGTCTTGAATTTTTACCAGCTTTAAAAAATGTCTATCAGGAGAGCTACTTTGAATGGATCGAGTAATGTTTGAGGGATCGGAGTAAGGCTGCCTGCCTGTTTCGTAACTTCTTGTTGCTTGAAGAGGATGTCGCCGCGATCGAAGAGAAGCACTTTGTTTGCTAGGTTGATGTTCGTGTGCTGTCTAGCGACTGTTGTCTACTCAGCATATAGGGACCGACTGACCAGACGTTTTTCTTGCTGGGTAAGCGTACCCTGGATGCAAGGGTAGACCTTGTCGATACGGGGAGCCGGTTGATCGTCCAGATATTGCTGTGAAAAGTAGTTCGTTTCGAATCGTTGCTGTTTATGCGCCCAACAACCAGACGGAGCGTGTCCATTTTTCCGTCAGTTAGAGCTGTTCTTGATGGATTCGTCTCGCTTAGTCAAGATTACCAACCTTCCCAGTTTGTTTTTGGCCTCCCTTTTTCTCTCGGCTTGGTCAATCTTTATGATTCTTCCATGTCCGTATTTATTTTATCTTTCCCTCTCCCTTAGCGAGAGAGCGTCTTGATTTTGTCTGAAGACAGAATACAGCGGCCACTCTTATTTTTGAGGATTGGACGGGGTCCCACTAGTATCAATTATTTTTAGTTTGTGCGTTTTGTTATATTTTACTTAGTTTTCGGGTTTATCCCCTCCCCATTTTATACCATCGATAAATTTTTACATATTTTTGTCATGGGGTGTATTGTAAGTTCCCTGTGAATTTCTGGTATTTTGGTGTATGTGGCTCTGAATGATGAGGGATGAGTTTACAAGCGGAGACATGCGTTGTATCTAAGCAGAGCCGGATTTATAAGAGGACAAACTGGGAGGATTTGGCTAGATATATTTGTATGAAATTTTCAGTTATTAATTGGATGTCTGAATAATGCTTTGACACTATTGATATGTTTCGGCCATCTGACGTATTTATTTTATGTTTTATTCAAATCTATAAAAAAAAAATATTGATTTTTTTTTGTTACTATCTAAATGAAAAGTATAGACATGTTTAAATTTTTTCAAACCAAAAATATTTGAAAAAATTTAAACGTGTTTCTACTTTTTCATTTGTTTCACTTGTCAATAACAATTGTAAAGTGCGGGTTATTTTGCTTCTAAGAAATAAAAACATTCATTAAACTTCAATTACGAATTTTTCCTATGTAAGAACTTTTTTTTATCATTTTATTATTTATGACATGGAGTATTTATTTATAAAAAATACTGTTTGAAGAGATTCGGAATAAAGGCTAAGTTTTCCGCCTATCATAAATGGCTAAAAATTATGAGAGAACTTTCGCTGCCATTCAAAAAAAAATCATTTTATTCAACTGAATACAAATGGGAGACTGCGAGACATTATCGATTATGGTGGTTCGTAAGTTCGAAGTGGTTACACTTAGCGACACGTACTTACACAAAAAAAAGAATGGAAAAAATCTAAGAAAAAGTTTCCCTCTGATCTAACCCTAGATGCTAGGAGAGTAGACAGTTTCTCATTCTCATCCCTGGAAAAATGTATATGTATGTATATATATTTATTGAATGTAATGTAAAAGCTTAAAGTCGAATTCCCTACAACACAAACCATTTATTGTTGCGACAAATTCTAAATAATTATTTATTACGGAACCCGGAAACATTCGTCAAGTAAGAATTTTATTTTTTCATGCAAAGAACTTAACTGTTTTTTTGTTTTGTTTTTTCTATACACTTTAGATAAAATTATAAATTTAAGATTACATTTTAGTAGTGATACAAGTTATCGTTACCATGACAATCTCAATGCGACGATATAAAAATGGGTCTCAGAGACGAAAAGGGAAAGAGCAGATGATGGCAACATCAGTGGCTAAGCTCCTTAGAATTCCCTAATTTTTTATACAGCCAACTGAAAAATTACAGAAAGAGGAAACACAGGCACCTACTGTAGAAGAAATCGTAAATGAGAAAGAAACAACTGTAAATTTGCAGAAGATAATTGTAATGAAAACTTCCCTACTGGTGTAAATTTGCATGCTTATTTCGAAAATAACAATCAAAGTTTGCGGAAATGTACCGTTTAGGAGTTATCGACAATATAAGTTCGGCCTTATTCATGTTGCGGCTACAGCCCGGCCGCCATTACTAGCTTTGTTTACATGTTTGCCTCGATTAATCACGCGCGGAAACTTTACTTGTCTCGATTATTTTGCACGTAATGAGCGAACTTTAATTCAAAATGAATGTGCAAAACTTAAAGAGTACACCAACAGGAAAAGTCTCACTATTCCAAATATATCGTTTAAAAATGGGTTCACCCATGACATTATATCTAATTAGAAAAGCTTGTAATTGATTTTCCTAAATAATTTAAACCAATTTAAAAAAGAATTCAATTAAAGCTTCACTTTTACAATGCTATTTTTTTTTTTAGAAAAGCAAGGATTCTTTAAAATAGGAATAATGTTTTTCTCGGATTATTTTTAAAATTCATTTATTAAGCAAAGTCTGCGCGTCTAAAAATACATTTCTCGAATTGCGTAGTGATTAAGTCGAGTAAGAAGATAGGAAGATCAGTAAAAAAAAAAAAAAGCCGTTAGCTAAGTAAGCTTCCGCGCATGATTACTCGAGGCAAACGCATGTAAACAACGCCAGTAATAGCGGCCAGACAAGACTCGAATTAGGCTGAAATAAGATTGTCGATAACTGCTAAACAGTACATTTCTGCAAATTTTATTTTTGAAATAATCACGCAATTTTACACCAGAATGGAAATTTTCCTTACAATTGGTTTTCGTGGCTTAATCTG
The DNA here is from genome assembly GCA_903632075.3 of Acanthosepion pharaonis. NCBI lineage: Eukaryota > Metazoa > Mollusca > Cephalopoda > Sepiida > Sepiidae > Acanthosepion > Acanthosepion pharaonis. The sequence goes on from CAHIKZ030000177.1 coordinate 221,446, forward strand.
CAGATTTGAGTAAACACCTTCGAAGGAGTTATCAAGAGTTTTCCCTGAATTTACCTCTTTATCTGATCACATTTCTGAGTAGTCTTTTGTCAGTTCACATAAAGAACGATGCGATATCGTTAAACGTGGTCCTAGTCAAGTAGAGCAGGGTGAATACAACAATTTTCGAAGGCGTTTCTCAAAATGTCATTATTATAGATTAATGCCAAAATTGGAAAAAGTTAACGGTCATGGTTAAGATATTCTTTACAAAGTGAAAAGTTTTTGTCATTCAGAGTCTCGTGCCTCTTGTTAAAGAAACAGAGGTGTGGGAAGATCTTTCTAAAAGGTTAAAAAATATACGAACAGTGTCAAACATCAACACTGCTTGTCCTAGTGGATAGACTTGCACTTGGATCTGATACCAAATCCACAACTGATAGGACAAAAATGGATTTAGTGCAGAGGCAGAAGGAATTTTCGAGGAATTTGGTGAAACGTTTAGTTAATATTACAATTTTTTATCCGAGAGAAACTTGGCTATTCAGGGAACAAATGAAAATTTCGGCTCTCAGACTAATGGCATTTTTTTAGGTTTGATCGAATTGATAGCTAAATACGACCCTATCCTCAGTGAACTCATTAATTCGTATCGAGACCGGTAAAATGAACTGTCATTATTTGAGTAATGATAATCAGAATGACTTGATCAATCTGATCTCAAAAATGATATTGTCAAGCAATCTTTCAGATTTAAAATATTCTAAATATTATTATGCACTCCTGATATCTCGCATTCTGAAAAAATGCCAGTAATTTTCAGATATGTTAAATGTAAACTCTGTAAAGGCGAAAAGATTTGTGAATCTTTCTTCAGTTTTCTCACCGTAGATTATACGACTAGCTTTTGAGACTTTTTAAATGAGTTTGTTAAACAGTTTGACATAAATTTATTGAACTGTCGCGGCCAAATCTACGATAATGCGCAAATATGGCAGAAAAGTACAAGGGTGTACAGTCAAGATTACTGACGATGAATAAAAAGGCTTTATTTATGCTGTGTAATTCACACATTTTGAATCTGGTTGTGCCTGAGAGTTCTCTGTTATCGGTGGCTTCGTTTAAAGTCACTGGGGTAGTTAACCGTTTATATACCTTATTTTCTGCTTCGACCTTTTGTTGGAAGATACTATTAACTTATATGCCTATTTCTCTGAAAGTACAGTGTAATACAAGATGGGAATCACGAATCGATCCAGTCAAACCATTGCGCTTTCACTTTATAAACGTTAGATCTGTGCTTATCAGCCTGCGAGAAAAGTCTTTGGAAAAGAGAAACGGTGCTACAGCGACTGAAGCAACATCCCTGTTGGACTAAATTTCTACTTGGAACTTTGTACTTAGCATCATCATTTGGTACGATGTTCTGCTTCAGGTGAACAAAGTCAATTGTTGCAGACTTCTGATGTTACTATCGATATTATAATCGCAGAGATCAATGCAACTTGCAGTTTTCTTCAGGACTCGCGAAAATGGTTATGCCTCTGCTATGTCGACAACGTGTGAAATTGCAAAAGGAAATGATATTGATGAAAGGTTTGCATTTAAAGTGCGACGTCGCAAAAGACGTTTATTTGAATACGAGTCCTGTGACGAAGTTCAAACTCCTGAAGAACGTTTTCGACAGGACCGGACCTTTTTTTTTTATCTCTCTTGTTGACCATAGTTTGATCTTCAATTAATAATCGGTTTTCTCAGCAAAATTAATTTTATACATTCATTCAATATTCCGACTCCCTTTTAAATGAAATGAAGAGTGGGAATCTGGATGTGCACCGCAAACTATTAAACATAAAAATAGGTGACGTTGAACTAGAAGAATTACCCCATGAGATCAAGAAATTTGCCTTCATTATTAAAATGGAATTGGACATCATAAATAAAAATCGGAAGCTAAGACCTGCCCATAATTTTTTAGTTTACATTTTTCGGAATAATTTAGTTGACACTTACCCGAACATGGGCATTGCATTACGAGTGTTATTTACTACACTAGTCACTGTTGCAAGTGTTGAAGTTTCAGTAAACTAAAACTAATAAAAAATTATCTATGATCTCTAATAAATGATGAAAGGTTATCTGGGTTAGCAGTGATGTCTATTGAAAATGAACGTGCTCGATCCCTCGACTGTGATGAAGTAGTGAATGTATTTTCACTTGCTATGAATCGAAAATACCATGTAAAGTTCTATTTTTCATCCATGATATTGAATGCATCAATTCATGCAATCTTTGCCTGTTATACGTTTACAGTTTTTTTTTATATGAAATTTATTAATCCAATGACCTTGAAGTTAGCCTCAAGTTCAGTTATTATCATATAAAAAGTTTTCGAACGAAATAATAGATATTTTTTCTTCGCAACGATGTTAGTGTAATTGAATAGGAGGTTCTCATGGGTATTTCTGTGGGGTAATATAGTTTGCCCATGTCGTTGTAGACAACAATGAGGGTAGCACCGGCCAAACCAGCGTTGTATATTTGTATACACACATCTATATATATATATATATATATATATATATATATATATATATATATATATATACAGTCAATTTTTCTTGTTGAATTGTTTACATAAGATGGTATGATCCATTATTATAAATAATTAAATTAAAACCAAATTTTCCCTTTATATGAATACAATTACTATGAAAATTGCAGTGGTTTTAGTAACAAAATGGAGATACCAAAATCAAACAAGTACAAGAATGTAAATATCAAGGCAGTGTTTTAAAAGTGGACAGAAAGTGCATCACTAAAATTCGAAAACGCCTTAGGGTAGCGAAAGATGCAAAAGTTAAGCAAAGTATTAAGAAACAAAAAAAGATCATTAGAAACAAAGAAAAGAATAATGAACTATTATCACTCTTCCTGTATGGCAGTGAATGCTAGACAATCTTCTCACAGATGAAGAAAAGACTTAAAACAACAGAGATATTGTTCTGCAGAAGGATGCTGAGAATACCATGGACCGAACAACGATGAAGTTTTCGAGAAAACGGAAACAAAAAGGACAATTATACTTAACCTTGTAAAGAAAGTTGAAATTACTAGAGTACAAAAAGAAGTAAGAGAAATTTGAAAAACTGACACGAACAAAACAGATTCAAGACAAGGGGGTGGGGGCAGAGGAAAAACAGCGCAAAACCTACCAAGCGAGCTTGAGCAAATATGGATGGTGGGGCGTAGTTTAAGAGAGATAAAAAAACGGCAAAATTTATTAAGAGCTACAAAGGACAGGAAATTGTGGAGAATTATGATCGCCAGCATAGAAGAAAAAGAATTAAATTGTTGTTTTTTACGATAACTGATATTCTATGAATATTTAAAAACGATATGTTTAATATTGAAATGAGCTTTTTATATCCTTTTTAACTATTCATAGAGTAAAGGAAAATATAAAGCAACATTATTACTTGAATGAAGATTTTAGTAAAGAACTGATAAAATAATATTTTATTTATTTCAGTAGATATATACCAATCGGTTAAACTGGTGTAATTTTTAAATGATACATATTTTTGGAATAATCATTATTCAGATATAAATGTTATCTCACTTTAATTTCTTACATTTTGATTTTTCCGGTAAGTCCACCATTTGAGGAAGTGAAGATTTGATTTCATGATTTCTGTGAAATCAGTTTTTAGGTAAATTAAATTCAATGTTACGATTTCCTTCCATCTACCCGAAGCAAAAAATGGGTCAGTAAAGGTCTTTGTTTAGGTAAAATTTAAGATAGAATATTCTGAAAAAATATATATCCAATAATATTGTCTAGAACTCTGAGTGATTTTTTAAATTCCTAATAAATACAACAAATAATTCGATTTTGTATCGAAGTTGTATTCAGTCTAGGAAAAAAAACAAACACATTCTACTATCATCTACATGTAGAAGAGCCAGATCAGATAGTACTATTGCCATATATGGGCAAGAACTACCCAGTCCTCATATTCCAGTGTCGATAGAATTCAAAATCGTCTCTTAATCTTTGTGGGTGACTAATGATTTCCCTACCTACAACCCCTTTCCCACAGACGAAACATAGCAAGCCTCTCGATGCTCTATCGATATTTTCATGAAAAGTGTTCAGATGAACTACATTCCTTAGTTCCACCATTTCTGACCATCACGGCTAGGATCCACCATGCTACGCCTATTGTGGCGAACCACTCTTATTTTCTTCTTATTCCAATGGTGAGGTGTAACTTCCACTCTAGCAGCTTTGTGGAACAAACTCCCAAGAGATTGCTTCCCTGATTATTACAATTTTAACCCGTTCAAATCTAAGGCTAAAAGTTATTTCCCGCACATATCCCCATAAACCCTGCCTCTTACTCTCTAACCCTCTACTTCGAATGGCTCTTGGACCTTCTACAGGGTGAAAATCATTGAAAGAAAATCACGGCAAAACGCGTATGAAAAATTATACAATCTGTATTTGTTTTATGTACATAGGACTTTAGAGTATATGTTGATGTACGCAGAACATGAAACCAGATGTCTCAGACTACTGGATTGCTGTTGTCTGCAGGAATATTCGCGGTCCTGTTTTAAAATCGTCTATAACGTACAAATAAAGAAAGGCGAACGATTTATAATTCAGAAGGGTCGAATAATACGATTAATAATTATATATAATTATAATTTATTAATTGAGGGTCGAATAACACATCAACCAAAACGTAATGATGAAAACAAGGATGAGTTTTACACCGAATAACTTGCAAAATGACAAACAGGAGTTTAATGATGAGGTTGAAAAGTGGTGTTTTCTGCATATAATATACTCATAAAATCATATATTCGCTTGTAGTAATACAGCGGGATTTAAGCTATTTTTTTTTTGTTTTTGTGTTTTAGAAATGCTGTTAATTATTTAGATTTCCAGTATTTCACTAAAACAAGGTTATCATAATACGGTTATTCATACACCGGAAAAGAGGACGCTTACCATAAAAAATGAAACACTTCTGCAAACTGAACCTATCATCCTAAAAATAAAAAAAAAACTTCAAAATGAACACAATCTTTAAATTAAAACTGAAATATCCACCATTAAACAAATCATGACATTAAATAACCCAAAAGTAGCTGATATGTCGCTAAAAAGTAAATGATCTTGGTGACTACAATCTATATAATTGCTAAGGATATTTTATTCTGTCAACACGTATGAGCATTGAACTGGTCAACAAAAGTGGAATTATAGTTTGAAGATGAAAGTTTGAGTGGAGGGTGTAAAAAAAAAACATGGGCAGAAAGAGATTTAAAATAATCAGAAATATAAATGCTTCATATTTCTTGGCATTTTTAATTTTGTTAATGTTCATTATAAAGTGTCACAAATGTTTGACAAAAGTTGACTTTATGGAAGTCAACAATTGCCCTAATAAAGCTGTCTATATCGATCGAATGAATCCATTAGGTGTTAGAGATGACTATCCTCCTTCGAACCTCGCTACACTATCAGATACAAAGAACTTCATTAAATAACAGAAAGCACGTCACTTGAGAACTTTCAACAGCAGCAACAGCTGAAATGGTTAGCACTTGTAAATTTCAGGGAAAATAATAGAATAATCAAAATGTTTATATTCCACACGACTTAAAACAAAAGGTTATGAAGGAAGCCATCATCAATAGGGGAAAGAGCAGTACCAGTTTGTATATTTACTTACGAAGCGTATATTCCTGAAAAAATCAATTTAATAGAAAGATTTTATAAATTATAACCAACTGTAGCCGTGTTTGGTCACTGAGTACCAAATGTTTCCATATTAGACAACGGTTGTTACCATTATTTTGACGGCGAATATTACCGTTAACATTACCCATGAATATCAAGACACAACCTGTCTATATATTCAGTTTGTAAATCAAGCTTCCAACAATAATCAACCGTTTTTTTATGGAAGTCGTGTCATGTACATGTAAAGCAAAACAGATTATAGATATCTGTCTATATTTCTGAGATGAGATACTGCAATTATTTACACTATTTACATTATTCGTACTGTTGTCCTCATCTTTATTGTTATATTCAAGACGTTTCAGCCGTTGTATATTTTGGCCTAATTCAGGATCTGTCTATATTTCTGAGATGAGATATTTCAATTATTTACCTTGTTCGAACTGTAGTCCTCATTGTCATATTCACGAAGTTTCAGCCGCTGTACGTCCAGGAATTCTTCAGGTGATATACGTTGGATTTTCGAACCGAAGCCTTTATTTCGCCCACTGAAGTAGATTGTTCTACTTCCACGTGGTATGCCTTTTCTGGGTGTTTCAGTTTCAGTTAAGAAGGTCGTAGCGTACAATGGTCGAAATGTCGTGAATATGACAATAAAGGTGCGGACAATAGCCCGGAAAATGTAAATAGTGTCAATAAGATTATAGGTATATTCAACGTCTTCAATTTTGATATGAGCTGTATTACTGTACGCATTTACCTACAAGAATCTTCAATTTTATTTTAATTCATGAAAATGTCAAACCCATTTGTTCTTACTGAGAATAACAAACCCTGACATTTATAGACCCCCCTCCCCGGATATATATATGACAACCTGAGTAATATCGTAAGGTTAACAAAGATAGAGATATAACATACAAATAATGTCAGGAATGGCAAAGTTAATCACTGCCATGTAGATTTAACAAAATCATCATTAGACTTTATTTCAAAGCCAAAAAAAAAAAAAAAGAAAAAGAAAAATGATTTGGAAATGCTTTAGTAGAAGCTGTTTATCGGGGCAGTTCTTATATCTTTGCAAATAGAAAAAGTCATGTTTGTTACTTCCACTTCAAATCTAGTTCTGGCATATTCTTAGGCTTTCCTCACAGAACTTTGGTGGTCTTTAGATATAGTTCCAGACCATTTTATCTTAAAATAAATATCGTATTTAGATATTTTAATTAATCCCTCCATCCCAAACAAGGTGACAAATCAATTCTGACGCAAGTAATTGCTGAAAGTGAAAGAAAATAAGAAAATGTTATTAACGAGAAAGGACAATTAAAAACAGGTTACAACCAGTTAGAAGATGACAATTAAAGTTGCATTTAAACTTTTGAAAATCATGGTTGAAAGCAAAAAATCGGAAGAGACTTCCACCAGCGAGAAGAGCTAGTAAAGAAACTGCTATCATAGATCTTATGGGATATGTATAATAATTTTAACAGTAAATTGATGAGACTTTACTAACAATCTAGTACTACGCTTAAATTCAGGAACTCGAGGTACCAAAGAGGAAAGATCGCCATAACAGTTAGTAAAGTATTATTTTAAAAAGGCAAAGTGGGGCTATTTTACGCTACGACTGAAGGGACTGAGGCCGAAGTGCCAGGTCATGAGCGCTAATATTGTAGATTCTTTGGATTTTGTCAAGATTCTGTATATATATATATATATATATATATATATATCACTTGCTACTCTTCACTAAAAACGCTACATCAAAAATGTACTAATCGACTTGTAAAAACCTCAGCATACAACATATGGGTAACGAACCTTAAGAAATACATAGATTGGAGCATTTTGTTTAAAAAAAAGCAAATAAAATTCGTGTTCGTCCAGATCAGCAGGTACAAATTTTCTTGCACGAAAAACGATTTTGCTTCGAAACCCATTTCTTTGAACTCAGCAAGAAGTTAATAATTAACTTTGTTAGGACGAATTCCTCTGTGATTTCACGCTTTATTTGAAGAGATATATTTTTCATAATTGTTTTTTTTTTTTCATAACATTTTTCCAAAGTATGTTTTTACTTTTATCGGGTCACTCTCACTTACTATAGTTATTAGAAAGCATTACAGTACATTTTTCTTTCTTTTCCGTCTCTTCATGATGAAAGCTATGCATTTAAAAGCACACAGCTAAAAACAAACATAAAAATACATGTCCTAATAATGAGTGGACTAATAAAAACACTTAATCACAGTTTGTACTTTTCAATTTCTTTTTTTCAAGATCACCGATTTTACAAGTATGAAATATTACGAACAATTTTCTGTTGTTCTTCTGTAATATATTTGGCAGAAGAGATTAACCTCAAACGTTTATGACAATATAGGTAAATGTCAGCACATCAGTATTAGATGTAGTTCAATGAATTCAAAGTACAAGATCAGGTCACATCATTATAAATATACGTGTTATTAAGATTTTATATAAAATAAAATATTCGGCTATATCGATCGGTAGTAGGAATCAGCATTTTGCTATTCGAGAGTCAGCTATTAGAACCAGGAAATACCAGGTTAATTCTTAGCAGACAAATATGAAATTTGATGCTTATTAAATATTTGATTGAAAGAAGAAACACTATTTCTTGTTGAAAATTCCATTTTCTTTAAAACCAAATTTCTAAACAAAGCGAAAACAGAACAGCCAAAGACTAAAGATGTCTGAATTGATATTTTAAGAGCCCTACTGCCTATATGAAACTCACCAGTAAAAAAGTATACAAACGAAACAGTGTATATACTAAGTATAATAACAGTAAAAGTTAGTTTATGACGATGATCATGGCGATTTTTTTTTAACAAAAAGCACCGTTTTTATTAATATGTTTCGCTAATGACATTTTATTGCAGCAGTTTGTTGTAAAAAGGTTTTGGAAAGGCGACATAAAGGCATTCGACATTTGGATTAAATTTTTATTTTTTTCAATTTCTCTTTCCGATTTTTGTCAACATTGACTTTTGTTTGATCGAGCCCGTCTTTTCATGGTTGAGTGTAATGTAAGATGACACTTTTTCGAAGTGAACTTTTTTGCATTGAATAAACATGAATTCCCGATTCGTTTTCAGGAAGACTACAAGCAATTTAACCTGCATTCGTTGTCTAAATAAACATCTTCAGTTTGCTACTAGGGAAGGCGTTAGTCACACCAGTAGTCGGATGTCTCTTGGAATAATAATTATTCCTTGAGTGGACGGAAAATGATAAGGTTGGCGCGAAATCATTTTAACAAGAATCAAAAAGAGAAAATTGATATCAGCATTGAGAATACCTATATTCAGCCTTTAAGTAGATGATTAATAATGGACAAGGAAAACACAGATGTGGCGTTCTTTTATCGATGATTTAAAAAAAATTACCGTCAAATAATAACAACGAATTAAAATTGAAAATAGTTTTGAGCAAAGGATCTACATATCGTTGTAAAACTCAACTGCAAATTAAAAATTGTAAAACTCAACTGCAAATTAAAAATTGCGTAAATTTGCTGAAAATCTTGAAAAATGAAACAGTTGAACGTTATAAATATATTTTACTGGCTCTTATCAGCGTTCAAGTTTAGAGTAATGCGGGCATCCTCCAGGCAGGGCCTCTCCCAGAGCACTTAGATTTAGGAACAGTATAATTACTTAATTCCCGAGGCATCCTAAAATGGAAGTGCTGAGGGAGATTGTGAAATTTTCTCTTCTACACTCATAGATTCATGGAAAGCCGCGTATTAAACCAAATGTATGTTAAATGTACCTTTGCCCTGCGCAGGGATAAAATACCCAGGTACCACCTTTCCAACTGAAATTAGCGAGGATGATGATCAAAGTCAATCTTTAACCTTAAAACGTCTTAAAAATGTAAATGAGAGGGCTGTTTGAGAAATCTTTGATACTAATTCCACAGGTATGTGATTTTCCCATTAAAAAATAACAAAAAAAAACCGGCTTTGTGTTATATTTTGTTCGACTGGGAGGAGAAATAATTACCTTTGCAGGTTATTTAATGCCAGAAAATGTTTATAGACTGTAATAATTTTTTGAGACAATAATGGTTTAGTGATACTAGTCTTACTAATTAGCCAATAGCTGGAAATGAAGAAGAGGTTGATTCATACCTTTACTATGGTTATTTACGCGTAAGTAAATAAAACGAACCCAACGAGAATTGGAACACGGCTCTACGATTAACAATTCTGAGCTATTATTTCTTAAACAACACGCTTATCCAAGCTTACATACACTTGTACGTAGAATCAAGAATAGTGAATTGAAATTTCTCGAATACATGATGAAGAAAGAAGGTTTGGAAAATTTGGCACTCACAGGACATGCTGAAAGGAAGAGGTACAGAAAGAAACATTGAAGAACCTAACTAAGGAGCCTGTGTAAATGGATTGTAGAAAAAAGAACTCGAAGGGATAATACAGAGACAAACATTGATTAGATCTACAAAGACTAGGAAAATGTGAAGAAACATGGTCATACACATACACGCGTGTTGAATCTTTTTCAGAGAGAAAGGGACAGAGAAACTTTACGGTTTATCAACATTTTGAGGGTATATTTTAATGCCAGAAAATATTTTTAGTTTGTAAGAATGTTTTTAAAGATACTAAAATTTACTGATAAAAGTCCTAGTAATTAACCCCTAGCTGGGAAGAGATGGATTCATATCTTTCCCCAGAGTATTTGCGCGTAATTAAATATAACGAGACCGACTGGTATTGGAAATCGGCTATCCACCCGCGCATCCAAGCTCACAGCACCTGGTATTCCAAAGCGGTCACCCATCTAGATACTTGCTTAACTTCTGTGCTTGCATGAGAACCGGTGTTTCAACATAATATGGCCGTAAGCACGAAAGAGTGAGAAGGACAGAGAGAGAGAGAGAGAGAGAGAGAGATAGTTTGTGTGTGTAAGTGTGTGTGTGAGAGAGAGAGAGAGAGAGAGAGAGAGAGAGAGATGAGAAAATATTTCTGTATAACTTACCACTCATGAAGCAATACACTATAGGATTAATGGCGCTGTTCAAGTGACATAGCCAGTGTGCTGTCAATGCAATTGGCGGTATGATTTCCTTGGGCAATTTTTCAAGAAGATTCACATATCTGCAAGACAAAAACCAAACATTTCTCAGTTTCACAAGTATATTAGTTCCACAAGCATTAAACGTAATTTCCTAAATCTCGCAAAAGAATATATTTCCTGTAGGTATCAGGGTAAAGTAATACCGAGAATTATCCTTACAGGCAAAATATTATTCACTCAGAAATGTTTGTAGATTTTATACTATTTTAGTACTTCCTTTCAACAGAATAACTGAAATATTTTTACGAGGATTCGCTAAAATATCCGAAAATATCATGGTCGAATTAAAAACTTAATAGGGGACTAATATATGAACATCTGTTAAATAAGAACATTACTATTACAATGATCCTATTTTTGTCTGTTTGTTATTTTAACACTCTAAACATACTGAAGTCGGATGATTATGATTTAATAACTTAGCACGCGTACAAAAACAGCACATTATAGCGTAGCTCTTGCTATCGCAAAACCGCGTAAATTTGCTGGCTTCTGAGTAATTTTTAAAAATCAAGAATAAATCAAAGATAATGTCTACATTTATTAACTGTTATTTAAAGATCCGTTTGTCTTTTTCTTTAGAAAATAAGAGCAATAAAAAGAGGGAAATATTTATCTATCTTTATTCTTGTTAGCAATAGTGACATACTAAGTATGTTACTTTAATAATAATAATAAAAGATATAAATAGTATTTTCGATAATACGCCTTCGTAAATAATTATAAAACCATTAAGTGATTCGATATTGAGCAGAGACCGCTGAAGAGGATATTTAAGTAGAATCAAAATGTGTTTCAAATTTTATGTTAATTTTCAAAGTTTAACTTTAATGGTTTGATAAAACTGCATTTTTGGGGAGTGGCTACGTTTTTTTTTTTTTTGAAGCTATCATATTTTTATTTAGCAGAAGAGGTTGAATCATAAAGTGCTTTAGAAATAGAAAGTTTGCGATATATAACAGTTTAAGGAAGATGTACAACAGCTACCATCATAGAAATTAGAATCGGCAGGCTGCGTTCAAATTACAGGTTCATCTGCTGCATACATTTTCGCACAAATGCCCTTGATAAAAGTAAAAATCTGTTCTCCCTCAAATCTATAGGTTAAATAGCAACTCTTTAACTTTGGGTAGTAAACAGTCTAAAAGAATATTCTGGAATTCAAAACAGAGGAGAAATTAAATAAATAACACGCCTAATAAGTCATTCCCAGATAATTAAAACAGGAATCTGTGAAAAGTAATGCTCGTTTACCTCCAAGGGGAACATGGCATTAGAAAACCATTTTATATTTATTAGTAATGATCTTTATTTTATTCTTCTTTTCATATCACTTTTATGGTATACAATTTTCAAGTTAAGTGCATTCATTACCAAAAAACTAATATAAACATATTTATTTCCGAGTCTATGATATGCACATTTACTCTCAGAAGATTTTACTTTTAAAATTCTTTTTTAAAAAGCATAAATCATGCTTTGGAAGTAGCCAATAAGTTGAGCTAACCGCTACCAAAGCATTTTTAATTATATGAGACAAATCCAGAATAGCAAATTTTAAAAAGGTTAAAACGTCTTAAAATGTAAATAAGAGGGCTGTTTGAGAAATCTTTGATACCACAGGTATGTGATTTTCCCATTAAAAAACTAACAAAAACGGCTTTGTGCTATATTTTGTTCGACTGTGAGGACGAATAATTACCTTTGCAGGTTATTTAAAGCCAGAAAATGTTTATAGTGTGACCGAAGAGTATGGTTTTTGTCTTCATTATAAATCAGGAAGTAATAAACATATTAATCATTTCAAGATTTTATTCTTCGTAATAAATCAAGAAGTAATAAACGTTTTAATCATCTGTCTCTTTCAGAGCTCAATCGCTCGCTAACAGTCATTCGTGTTCTCTGGTATACGAAGAATAACTCACACATTGTAAATGTTGATGACTTTATTACACGCCCTCTGGCGACTTTAATAGTTCTAGTTTCAAAGATCATTCAACAAAACTTTTAATCAGTTGTTCCACGAAAGAAGATTCAAGTGGATCTTATTTCTTTCAGAAAATTATATATAATACTTTTCATCTAGTGAAATGTTTCTCATCACAATCTGTTCATAAAGGGTTTATAAACACTGGGTAAATAAACAAATCGGTTTTCGTTTCTGATAGCTTATCATTCACGATATTGTGATTTCTCTTGAGAAAATTATAATCACAAACACCTTTACGTTGCTCATTATGGCACCTTGCATTTATTGGAAATATTCATAGAAATATGAGTTAATTTTTTCTTATTCAGTTTATTAAACAGGTTGTTAATTTTTTTTTCTTTAAAACGGAAAATAACTGAGTTGAAAATAATTCACTAAGAATGTACTAGACGATCCTAAGGAAAGAAGAAGGAAAGAAAAGAAAAAGAAAGAAAGAGAAATGTATGACGCATGACCCAGTTGATGGTAGAGATAGGTCTGCGTGTGGTCGACTTTATTTTTTTTTAAAACAAAGGGAAGAATAGAATTGGAAATAATAAAAGAGAAAGAAAGGGAAAAAGACATGATATCGACCAGATGTCGGTCGGGGGCCTCTGACCGACTCTTGCGTGGAAAACCCCTTATCAATTTGGAGTGAAGAGAAATTTTTATTTTTTTTCTTTTGAACAATAGAAACGAAATTTGTGATCTGAGAGAAAGTGTCTTTGGGTTGGGGAAGTGACTGGTGAAAACGATATACGGAATTGACCTGTTAAGAATTGGACACCCACGTTAAGAAAGTAGAGATATTTCGACCTAGATAATTAAGATTTTCGACTATCAGGTAAAACAAAGAAGTAAAAAAGAAGAGCAATTGTTTTTGGACCACAGAGGGCGCCAAGAAGGCGGAAAAAGAACCTTTTCTAAAGTCAAGACTAATTAGCAGCGGGCTGTTTGACAAAGTCCAGGTGAAAGAAAGCTAAAGATTGTCATTTTGCGTACGTGCAAAAGGTGCGAAATCGGATTTTGTTTTTTTTTTAAAACCAGCACGAGGTAACCACACCCGCCAACAAAAGGGAGAGGGTGTTCGGTCAATAACAATTGGTCGAATACAATCACGTGACCGCGGAAGAAGAAGGAAAGAAAACCTCGATCAATAACTGTTGGACGAGGCGGTCACGTGGGCTGCGGAAAAGAAGAGAAAGAAAGGTTCGATCGGGAACGATTGGTTGAGAGCGATCACCTGACATGAGAGAGACTAAGAGAAATAGATATGCGCCGCCCCACCAAGAGCACTGTGAGAAAGTAGGGGTGAAAACAATAACGATAATGGAAAGTCAAAATTAATACGACTTTTGAAATTATCGAGAAACCCCTGACGCCGACCGACCCACCCCGGTTTGTTGCGGCGTCAATATAAGCAGGACCCCAGTCGACAGAAATCAGTTTGAGTTGGAGATGCAGCCGGAGTTGGGCTGAGTTGCAGCAGGACCGCGGGCAGGGGAAGATCCTGAACGCGGACATAAGACCCGATTCACTCGCCCCCTTTGCGGGCAAAAGAACCCTCAGACAGAAGGACTTCCAGCCCAAGTCGAAGACAGAAGAACTTCCAGCCCAAGTAGATGAAGAAGAAGATTGCCTGAAAACCTGAGAAGAGTTGGAGCTGAAGTTGAGCTGAAGTTGGAGCTGAAGTTGAGTTGAAGTTGGAGTTAGGTTGGGCGTGAGTTGCAGTTCACCCTCGGACGACAGAAGAATCCTCGAAACAAGAAATCCTTCCAGCCCAAGTTGAAGACAAGAAATCTTCCACCGAATTGAAGCAAGAAATCTTCCACCGAATTGAAGCAAGAAATCTTCCACTGAATCGAAGCAAGAAATCTTCCACTGAATCGAAGCAAGAAATCTTCCACTGGGTTGAAACAAGAAATCTACCAGTCTAAACAGAAGAAGAAGAAGAAATACAACTCAAGTCGGAGAGAAGAATCAACTGCGAATGATCGATAGAAATTAGCCCCAGTGTCGAACTGAACCACACTCCGACATACATACATGATTCTAGAAAGTAGGTAATTCGACATTTTCCTATTGTGTGATAGAAGCTTGGTGCCATAGTCCACAGAGCGGGTCGGGAATTGAGAACAATTTTGTTTTTATGTAACGGACTTTAAGATATAAAAGGTTGTTACCCTTTTTATCAACAATTTTGTTTGGTGTCGTGAGTTTTTATTTTATTTGTGTTTTGCCACCCCGTCGGACTCAACTTGTATCGGCCCCGATCCTGCTGGTCCCGTCTGTCTAAGATCTAAACACAGCGTGGGTAGACAGACCGGAGATCGGTATAGTTGCTTTAGTGACCAGGTATTGGAAGCGAGTCGGGAAAGGCGAGGCTGGTGATCATCTGACCAAAGGGTTGGAGCGGCACGCTTGGACCCAGGAGGAACGACCAGGAGGAGCGACGTCACCGTTGGCGCCGTAACCAAAGGATCCGACACTGGGCCAGGTGTGTAACCGTCACAAGTGGTGCCGTGACCAGGATCAACCCTGAGACAGCCACGTCACAAGTGGTGCCGTGACCAACGGATCAACCCTGAGACAACCACGTCACACTCATACATCAAGTTGACAGTTATTCTACGTGAAGTTCTTACATTCTATGTTAAAACCAAATAATGTTCCCGGTTATCGACGAAAATAGTACTATTTTTTTTACTCCAATTTGTTTTAAAAGTGCTGTTGATCCGTTATTAAATATTATTGGGTGAAATTGTTCAGCAATATGTCTTAAAAGACGTAGTTGCTGCTAACAAAAACTCAGCGACTCTATCTACACACAATGGACATGTCTATATTTTCTGGAATATTCAGAGCTAAAATGAATACTGTTTTTGCACATGCGTTCGATATGTCATCAGAAACAGTATTTTAAACGTTATAGATATGATTTGATTATCTAAACCCCTACTCGTTTTATTGCAGTAGAAATCGTATTTTTTCTTTATATATGATACACATTTATAACAAAATGGCTGAAGGAAAAAACAGTGCTTTTAATATTCCCTTCTGAAATAAGAGAATCTTTGCGCATGCGTCCTACATTTCATAAGTTATAGTACATTTATTTCACTTCACACAATCTGTATGTTTTTCTATTTTCTCTTTTTCTATAATTCATTAATAAAAAGTAAAAACAATTCAGGTTGAAATCTAACTTCCTTCTGAAACTGTTCAAAAAACTTTTAACTAAAAAAATCAAATAAAGGATATTTAAAAAATATGCATCCCAATGTAAGAATTAAGTCCTATTTTTAATTTGGAAAAAGGGAAAACTTATTGTCTCACTGAAACAGACAATGAAGTAAATTACATAATCATTACAGTAATTAACATTTCCATCCACAAAATAACTATCGAAATATTACTTATTTTAGTAATTTTCAGTTTAAAGATCTACCTATCGAGGAAGCCATCATTGCTAATTAAGTTTTGGAGTTTAGTTTTAAACCCGCCATTTCGGACATTATTTGAATGAAGATACACTTAAAGGCATTTCAAGAGAACTGATAGTTTTGTTTGAAATTCTTTTATAAAACTTTTTCTCATTCTAAATTTTTTCTGTTAATTTTAAATTAAAAATTGCCATAAAAATATTTGCAGAAAAGACAGAGAGAATCCATATTACGAATGTGTGTGTATGTGTATGTATGTGTAGCGTGTATTTTTGTGTATGTGTATCTGTGTGTGTGCGTGTAAGAGAGTGAGATACTTGCTTAATTTCGACGTGAGAAACAAAGATATATATATCGCCACAGTACACAGTAACAATGACCACGTAAAGTTCTTTACGTTTCACAAGGTATAAATTAGTTCCTAACTTACCTGAGTGTGTTGAAAAGGTACACTGGGAAATAGCAGAGGACAAATAAAATAACGACAACGATTAACATCTTTGCTGTTCGCTGACGGGTTCGAATTTGAGACGCCATTGTGCTCGATTCTGTAAAGAGAAACAAAAAGAACTCAGTTATACAATCTTTCAAGAACGGAGTCTTATGATCCAGAATGATGATGATATTTCATTATTCTAAAAACAACCTTTTCACCAGTGATGATTAGAGAAATGTAGAGACGAGTCGAGTAGCAGAAGTGAAAGAACAATACAGACGTATCACCATTGCTACGTAAAAATCCACAGTTAACGGTCTTAAATACTGCCCTTAACAAGGAAATTCTCGAAACAAGCAAAAACAAGTAAGCACAAACTTTTAAAGAAACAAAACAGACAATAACACAAAAATACCAATATTGTAATTAACATCACGAAAAGAAAAATACACATTCTTATCATTAATTTCTTATTGTTTATGTTGTTGTTATATGTTTTATTCATTTCATTTTCAGTAAAAAAAAAAAAGTATAGAAAAGAAATCCTCTATCAACTACTAATAAATATAACAACGACGTAACATGATTAACATCATCAACATCACCCTGTTAGTCATCTCACCATTCAGGAATTCTTATTATTGTATATTTCTCCATCGCAAGAATGATTTAGGTCGATCCCGGAAATTAAAACAAAAATGTTGAATGATAATTTTCGTTGAAAACATAGACACAGTATCTGGCGAAATGAAATATTGGTGATACACAATCTGCTTTCATCTCACAACCTTTATTTTGCCTTGAACTATACCAATCTCTCTTCATATCTGTCATTATAGGGTGGTGGTGATGCAAAATTCACGTCTCAAAGCACTTCCGAAAATATGACTAAATTGCCTAAATATCAGAAATTTTTTGAATTCCTCCTTGTCGAGTCGTGAAATTTTTAACGTCCCGCATGTATATT
Organism: Acanthosepion pharaonis; assembly: GCA_903632075.3. Taxonomy (NCBI): domain Eukaryota; kingdom Metazoa; phylum Mollusca; class Cephalopoda; order Sepiida; family Sepiidae; genus Acanthosepion; species Acanthosepion pharaonis. Next base: position 239,133 of record CAHIKZ030000177.1, read on the forward strand.
TGTTGTAACTTAGGGAAGGTTACTGAATGGAATAATCAAACAAAGGTTGATAATGATAGATAATATCTTAGGACAAGAACAGCTCATATAAAGTTCGCCAGCGGCAAGTAGAAGTAATGAACTGCTAAAAGTGAGTCAAGTGAATTCCACAATGAATGCCCAACTGCAGGATATCTACCAACCGCCCCTCATGGTCAGATGGGACACAAGGCCGAATTTAATGTGGGGTATTCGAGCCCGAAAGCTCGACCAAAAATTACCCGTAGACACCGTATAAAACGTAGTCGGGTAGATGTTTCCCGAAACAACACTCTGCCTTTCGGCATAGTCTCGTCTGGGGATTCAGACCAGCACAGCTAGAGACCAATCTCCAACTGCAGACCAACATACAGCATTTACTACTGCATTTATGTGAATGGGGACATACCTATTATCGTCTGTGGGTATGCTACAACAATATTCAACATCAATTACAACTATTTATCTAAGTACGTTTCTGTATGTCACTATATTTTCTGCCTTTATACTAGTCTCTTTCTATTACTATTTCAGTTTGGTAATCTGTCTCTATACTTATGCGAGAATTGCTCCGAAACTAATGCCTCATATTGTATTATGTTAGTGTACTGCATCTGAGGTTAGGGTATACCAAAATCAAGGCTAAAGCATCCAATCACTAATTCCTTTGATTTTTATTTGGGCAATATTGAGTCTGATTTGAAAGTGCGCAGGAAACAGTGAGTTGTTACTGAATGTTTACAGACCTAAGTATAAACGATCAATATTTACTTATGCCTGAAAAAAGTAACTTCTTATAATTTTAGATATAAACGGCCTATATTTACTTATCCCTCCATCAAAGAAAACCTGAGAGATTTAAGCAACCAATATTTACTTATCCCTGAAGCAAATAAATTCTTATCGATTTAGACATAAACGACCAATATTTGTTTATTCTTGAACCAACTAAATCCTTATAGATTTATATATGAAATACTAATATTTACTTATATACTACTTATAGATTTAGATATAAACGACCAATATTTATTTATTCTTATAGATTTTAATAAATTTACTTATTACTGAATCAAAGAAATTCTTATACACTGAAGTATTTAGAACAACTAAAAGTCTGGTTGTTTTTTTATTAAATAACTAGCAGCATGGCCCGACGTTGCCCGTGCTTAATTCAAAAATCGTACGACTCATACAGCAATCGTTATCACTTGACTTAAAATATTTTTGCCCTTCCTTGCCGTTAAAGGAGTGTCCTTTGCCGTGCTGATGTTGCTACATGCCTTACGTCTTGCCTATCTCGCACTGCGAATTTTTTCTAAGCTCTATACTAAACATTAAATCTGTTATGAAAAAGAACTAAACAATATGAACACAAAACGATCAGCTTTAAAAAGGAAGCGTAAATGGAAAAACCGAATGAAAAAAGAATGTTAACAACAAACTTTTTCACACCCAACCCAGTTCTGCGGAATCAGAACCAACGTTGAGTTTAAGCAAGTGAATGAGCCAATTGGAGTAAAGTGCCATGCAGATTTAAGTTTTTCCAACTTATGACGAATGCAGCTATCGATTTTTTTTGCATGCTAGTTAACATTCGTGTCAGTCAGCTGTTGGCTCTCACGCTGGCCAATAGAATCTTCCTGCCTATTCGTGGCATCCAGCTATTGGCTCTCACTCTGGCCAGTAGAAAATGGCCGCAAACTACATGAAAACTGCCGTAGAAGCATGAAAAATCGATTATTTCCACTATCTATGGGAGTTGGGAAATGCAATGTCGGTCTTGGCCTTCCCTCTAACTTGGAGCATGTGCATGTAAATTTTGGTGCAAATCCGTTGAAAATTGTGGCTGTGCATTCGTCACACACACACACACACACACACACACACACACACACACACACACACACACACACACACACACACACACACACACACACACACACACACACACAACCTTTTATAGATAGAGATCCAGGGTCGTAAAATACTCGAAACTAAAGAATAAAATTGCTAGCGATCACCAGTGTTCTTAGAAAATTTTCCGATGCAGCATTTTCTTATTACTCAGAATTTTCTCCAATACTTAATATATATAATTGTTTCTTTAGATATGTCTTCAATTCTTATCAATATAACGCCTGTAACTTTTATTAATGTTCATTGATACAACAGCGAAATAGATACTAAACAAATGTATCTCCAACAACATAGTAGTCCATAGTGACAGAATCAATTCCATATTAATATATGACTAGTTTTGCATTTTTTTTTCTCTGATCTAACTTATATCTCAGAGGAAAGTTTGTTTCGTAACTCTTTCAAATAAACATAATACATGTTTGTGAACAGATATGATAGACTCTCTGAAAGCAATGCCAATTACTATCTATTTCTACGGAACGACGATAGAGTCAAGGAACACAATAGCATTGATGGCGACAAGTTATCAGATATAAATCTCTATCGACATCGTGTCCATCATTAACCAGGTTTGAATATCACGCTCGTAAACTTCTTGTCACATATATCGTTGTCGTTACTGCTACTCATTACTTAGATGTCATCACAGCCATTCTTTGTTTTCCTTTAAGGCTTAGAAAGCGCCGATGAATGATTATAGTTGCATTTTTTCCATATGAAATATCAAGATTATCCAGGAATTCTTGAACCGTCCTTTAAGAATTTCGCGTTCAGCCATCCTATCAATGTAGAAATTTTGACTTTTCAGGTATGCTACGCTTGCCGCTGTAATGTGATATTTTTACTATACGATAACAGAAAATTAACTCTTCTAATATATTCAAAACCTGAAAATTAATTTAGACAAAATTATAACTTATCACATAAGGTTCTTAGTCCTCTGAAAATATCTTATAACTTCTATAATAAGCACTTTTTAAAAGTAGAATAATCAGTTGCATATCCTCGGAAGAAACTGCCTGCATACGGATACAAAATGAAATGAGTAAAGATACAAAATAGAAAGGGCTTTAGGACAAGAGTGTGTCTTCTTACCGGACTTATTCAAACTTAAGAGCCCGGCAATCCTAAAAGAACTAGAAGTCATTCCAGGATTTATTTATTGTTATCGGTGCGCACAATCTTAACTTCAAAAGGTTTGTAACACCATGCTGATGGCAGGCACCAAAAAAAAAAAAAAAAAGTTTGTAAAAGAAAGTGAGAATAATGGACTAATTATCAATTGTAAGAATATATGGTTGTCCGGAATCAAAACAGCTCAAGATGTGAAGTATGAATAGACGATATGAAAAACAAGTTCGGAAGTTTAAATATCTGGGAAATGACGACGACAGAAAATGTGACACTGAAATCCGAAGGTGCACTGGAATAGCAAAGGAAGCCTTAAAAAAAACTGAATAATGTATTAAGAAACAAGAAAATTCCGTTAGAAAAATCTCAAAGAGTATTGAATATCAATTCTCCTATATGGCATTATAGGCTGACCAATTCTCTCATCGATGGAGAAGATATTTCTGACAACAAGATTATGGTTCTAAAAAATGATACTGAGCGTATTAGGGCCGGAGCATATAAACAACCAAGAATTTTTCAAGAAAATGAAAATAAAACTACACTTACACTTAGAATCGGTGGAGTAATGGATAGCGGCTCGGATTGAGGAATCGATTGGGTTTGAATTCCAGTCAAATCCATTACATTCACTTACGTGCTAATACCCTTGGGAAAGGTATGAATCCTCTTCTTCTCCCTCTTCCAGCTATGGGTAAATAGCAGGACATCAACTGGATGGCAACTGGCAGAAAGAAATGGCAACTTACTGCGGGAAAAAATCTGCCTCGTCAGTCAAGAATCGAAAGATACATGATCGCCTAAGCGAGTATCACGCATGGCACATAACTGACTGATAGTTAGAACCAGAAAGTGTTTAAATTTCAAGGACACATTATGAGGGAAGAATACGCGAAAAAATGACATTCGCAAGACATATCAAAAGTAAGGATAGATGGAAACAGCGAGTAGTCTATCTAAAAAGCTTATGTAAATGGAAGGTAGAACCGGGAAAAGGAGAAATTTTAAAACAAATATTTCTAAAAGCTACAATGAATAAAAAGGTGTGGCGAGCCATGATCGCCCATGTAATGAAGATGTAATCATTGATATATTTTATTGTTATATATTATCTGGGGTCTTCATCACATCTTTAAATACCAGGAGCAATCGTAGTCAGTAATTTATAACTGTATATGTAAGTAATAGTTGAATTATTAGTTTACGAGGAGGAAATTAATTTTAGAATGCATTCTCTTTTAACTATTACCAAAAATACTACCTCAACAAGTAAATAAATGCTAGCAGGACAGGGTCTTCTTTTTTGTGCCATGGCCCTTTACGTTCTTTGTAGTTCTTGTATCGTCTTATTTTACTATCTCTCCTAATCCCTGTTCTGCCATCCATGTACACAAGCTCCTTAGGTAAGTTACGCGCTGCTTTCCTCATTCACTCTTGCTTTCAATATTGTCTGTAACTGTCAAATTTTCTTTCTTCATTAAGGGCCCTAGAAAATTCAACAGTCTCTTTTAGATTCTATGTGTAAGTGTCTTTTTTGTTTCCATTTTCCATAAAACCTGATCAATGCTTACATGTCAAGTCCATGCTATTCGCAGAATTCTTTTGCAGAACAACATTTCTGTAGCTTGAAGTCTCTTAATAATCTGTGATGATTGTGGACAGTTCCGTGCTCTTTTCTTTGTTTCTAATGATATTTGACTGTTTCTCAATACATTCCTTAGCTTCTGGAAGACATTTTTCTCTATCCCAAAGCGCCTTTTGATTTCGCTGTAGCTTTTCCGTCCTCTGTTAAAACAATTCCTAAATACCGTATATACAAGAGTATAGTGCGTGTTTTATTATCAGTTTTTCGCAAAAAATAGGAGTTCGCACTATACACAGGTATTTTTTTTTTTTTTTGAAGAGATTAAAATCATACATTTTCAGTGACTGGTTGCCTATACACAAGTAATTTTTCTTGAAAGGTTAAAATTCATGGAGAAAAATTCAGAGGTCACACAATGCATCACGTAAGCTTATACAATACTACATACGGTATTAAATTTTTGTACTTGCCTGATTTAAAGAGATGCTAATAAAGGTCTTCCTATGAAGGCAAAGCAAAAAACATAATTATCAACATGAGATAATGATGGATGTGCCATAAATTGTTTGTTTATATTCACTTTCTTTGTATTATTCTAAACCACATTCTATTAAAAATAACAAATCCAAATTTGTGACGGGTCTGTGTTTTTAAAGATAAAATCTTTTTTATGAAGCGTGTCCCGTAATAATGTGAGCAATCAGGGCTCTCCACAACTTTCTCTCTTTAGTTGATCGCAGTAATTTCCATCCCTTTACAATCTCTACTTTTCCTTGTTCTGCCGTCCATTTTACACAAACTCACTAAACACGTTATCACTTCCTCCTGAAGTTCATGTCTTCATTATGTCCTGTGATTCTTAAATTCTCCAGGCACTCTTTCCTCTTTCCTCAATATGTGTCCTAGAAATTTCAACAGTCTCATTTTGATTGTCAATATCAGTTTCCTTGTAGTTTCTATATTTCTGAAAACTACTTAGTTGTTCGTATGTTTTATCCATAGAAACCTCAGCATTCTTCAGTAAAACCCCACTTTTGTCGTTTCTTTATCTGTTAGGGGACTGTCCAGCATTCGTTCGGTAAGCATGTTACTCGCTGTTTACCATTAACTTTCTGGTCTTTAATATGTTCTACAAGGCAATCTTTACTCATTATGTGTCCCAGAAAATTCAACTATCTTTTCTTCTGAGAGCATACGATTTGATTAAATGAAGGTTTTGATGATACCCCAAATCTAAGACTTACTTAAGAAAAGAGATAAGAAAAAGTGTTTTTTATGTGATGGAATGGTTTTCAGAGATGGTGAGATGTCCTCGGAATTCGGGATACGCTGGGAAATTTGACAGATGAATAGTTTAATCTCAATTTTAGAATTCCTTGAAAGTTTTTGAGTCGCCCCGTTTATTTACAAAAATGAAACCTAGCACTTATCATAATAATAAGTGAATACAGACAATATATTTACAACTTGCGTTATTCTGCCAGCAATTCCTGATCACTGACCTCTTCTTTTTAAGTCATATCTTATTTGCTGAAATAAATCTTAGACAAAATTTCTGCTTTTCTGCAATTCATCATATTTCCCTCATATTTCCCTACTGATGGAAATACTAGGGTGTTAATTTATAAAAAAAAATTACATCTAGCTAAAGGAACTATAGAGAAACGGTAAAAGCAGCGGGGTAGTAATTGAAAAAACGAAATGATGTCGATTTATATTGGTTTTAAATGCCTTCGATTCAAATCAAGAATTAACATTTAATTCCCTCGCCATGTCTCTCTCCATTACTATCTATTTAAGACAACGTAGAAAACGTTTGTTTTGACATATTTCGCCGATGTACGAAAAAAAAATTTCAACAAAATCTATATTAGAGATGCAAAATGTCATTCATATTAAACATGAATTCTTTAATACACTTAAACTGTATCTATTTACATTATTCGGACTATTGTCCTCATCTTTATCGCCATATTTATTACAACGTTTCCGCCGTTGTACACTCCGGCCTTCTTCAGGTGGTTGGGATGTCGAACTGAACACTTTATTTCGCTCACTGAGGTAGACTGTTCTAGTTACATGTTTAATGGATGTCAGTTATCAGTTATCTCCTGTTAATTCCCCTGTACAAGTTCTCCACTGCCTTAACCGGATATTGAACTCACACTCTTTGGGTCCTGTCACTGGCTCTAACCAACACCTTTATCCACTGTGCCATGTGTCCTTGAAGAAGCGTACAACGGCCGAAACGTTGTAATAAATATGGCGACAAAGATGAGGACAATAGTTCGAATAATGTAAACAGTGTACATAACACCTCATCTCAGAAATATAGACAGATATTAAACTGTATCGTATATAAATATATCTGGTATCAGTGATACACGCTTAAGCGATCATGTATCTTTCGATATAAATTTTTCCTGCAGTGGGTTGCCATACTTTCTGTGGTAGACCAGTTGCCATTCAAGGCTATAGAACCCGGACTGTCCTACTATTTACCCATAGCTCTGGAGTGGGTAGAAAAAGAGAATTGATACATTTCCCAAGAATATTAGCACATAAGTGAATGTGGTAAATTCGACTGGAATTCGAACTTGGCTCTCCAATTCCTCAATCCTAGTCACATTACTCCACTGTGCCTCCTATCTTGTATACGTAAACGTTAAATCTAAATAAATAAACGGCGAATTCTATCTATCTGTCCGTGTGCCTGAAACCCCTCTAACTCAGGCCACACTTGCTCTACATAGACATATTATACCTTTCTGGAACCAGGATGATCCTGGAAATAATCTGCCCTTTATCTGATGTTTGGACATCCAGCATTGGGATTTCTGTCCGGACGTGAAGGGAACAATTAAAAATAAATCTTTCTTTCTTTCTTTCTTTCTTTCTTTCTTTCTTTTATAGCTTCTAAATAAATTAATGTCAAATTCTGACTGTCCGTTCTAACTAGGGCTACACTTGCTCATAGACATATTATACCTTTTTGGAGTCAGGGTGATACTGGGATTAAAATATTCCCTTCATATGGTTCTTGAACATCCATTTGGATTTTTATCCGAATAAGGAGGAAACAGTTAAAGACTTACATTTTAAAATAATTGAAAAAAATTTACTGATTTTAAAACTTTTAATTTATATTCTGTTTAAAGAAACACAAAAATTTTGTTTTAAATTCAATTTAAAATATCTCCAAAACATTGTGAATTGAGAAAATCAGTTTTATTTCTTCAAAATGCCCAGGAATCAGTGTTAAAGTGAGAGATTTCATGACGTGAGGTTTTAAAGTTTCGCAGAGTTTGTGATTTGAAGAACTCAATGTTCGGCTGAATTGGAATATCGGTTCAAATGTGTCTTTTGGCCGGGACTGGAATTATAGCCCGAATCAGAGTTAAATTAAGCTTTTAAAGTTCCGTGGAGTGAATTGAGGAATTCAAAGTTATTTATTCAAAATTTTGATTGCTGTTTTCAAGCTGGACCAAAGATACTTTTAGTTTTGATCCGGAGGCCCAATTAGCCCTCCGTAAGAGCTAGCTTAAAAGTTCGCACAGAGTTCGGCTTTTAAATTAGTAAATAAAAATATTGTTGAAAATAGTTACATTCAAAATTTTGATATAGTACCAAAAATGGGACGGTAGACATTAATGTGTTAAAGAGCGTATATTTTTCTAGGATTTGAGACGTGATGATTAATTACTGTAATTTCTTTTATTTAAAACCAGAATAGTCCTTATACTTATATAGTTTTTTTTTATTGTAGCTACCATTTGTACAGAGAAATCAGATAACATTACAAAATACTGATTCTGTTTTAAGGATTAGAACTGTGTTTGTCTTCAGCGCCTGTTTACTAAGTTGATTTGATATAAAATATATCGGCTAAGATTTAAAACACAAGGTAATTTCCTTTTCAGTATATTCAATTTTGTTAAACATATTTAATGAGACCGTTATTGGCCACAGGTTTAATTTTTTTTAATGTTTTTTGTGATTATATCCATACATAAGAAAGCAATAAGAACAAATAATCATCACGTAATTCAAAAATATTTTTGTAGAGAAAAACACATTTTGTTATAAGCTAGGGTATAATGTTATAGAGATATTTACTAAGTTTGGCATAAGGCTATACTTGAATAAATAATCAATAAGGTGTTTGTTCAAGATCACACGTCAAAACATTTCATGCTTTGAAAATAAAATTTTCTATTCTGGGACAGGAACATCTAGCGCACCGGTGCTCATTAAGAAAGTAGCTCAGTAACAAAACTAGTTTAGACTATAATACGCGTAGTTACATTTTTCCCGCCTACGTTAATCACTTGTATTTGAGTCTAGGTAAAAACTCTGGATTTCTGAAGGGATATTCGAAGCTGACACCCTTTTATGAAGAAAAAGCAGAGCAACATAACCTTATCGTCTATTCATTCTTATTAAATCTGTATGATAGTAACCCAATACTTATTAATTAATTTCAATCAAAATGAAATGAGAAGAAAAACAAGGCAAGAATTTCAGTTTTCCCTGAGATTCGAAGATAAAATAAGCGTTTTATTCGAAATAGTAAATTAATTTGTCTAGAAGAGAAACATGATTTATACTTTCGAGTAAAACAAAATTAGCTTATATATCTTTTTGCTTGTTCATATGTACACCCGTTACAATTTTCTATCTGGGATCAGAGTGTAGTATCCGTTCAAGAATTTTCATATAAATTCTATTATTCTGCATATATACACTGATTACAATTTTCCATCTAAGATCAGAGTGTAGTATGTGCAGTCAGTCCCTAGTTTTCTGAGAGAGCAGTTTAGAAAGCTAAGGGAAAACGAAAAAGAAAAGCAGGTAAAATTATATATATATGTGTGTGTGTGTGCGTGCGTGCGTGTGTGTATAGAGAAAAATGTATAACGAAGTGGAACGGAAAATTTTTTTTTGTGTTTCGTCCTTTAGTACTTCATCGGACTAATTTGCGATGTTGGTGCGACTACACATGTGCACGAACGAGGGAAAGAACGAAACGCGTCACACGAAAACTTTTCCTGACTTTGTCATGTATTTTTTCCCTCAACATTGTTCTTGATATATAGAAATTCATATATCGTTATCTCATATATATATATATTTGTGTGTGTGTGTGTGTGTGTGTGTGTGTGTGTGTGCGTGAGTGGTGTGTAGATATTTAAGAGAAGATATTACTTGACGTGGAGGATGTGGATCCAATTCTAAACCTCTTGGTACCTGCCATATTTCAAGGATTTATAAGTGCCGAAATTTGTCAAAAAACTGTCGCATCGAGAGAATATGAAGATGCTGGCAATGAGAAACGAGTAGAGACATGACATAACGGATTTTTCCCGGAAAAAAAACTGCTATAAAAGATGAATAATGGGCAGTACACCTTGCAACGATAAATGCTATTAAGAAATACGCAAATAAATATTAAAGAAAAAAAGGACGACAAGAGCTATACTGGCTGATAAAAAACACAGAAGCAAAAAGAGTCTAGTACTTAGAATCCGAAAGAGACTATTGAAAATTATGGGACACATATTGAGGGAAGAGGCCACGTGATATATTTAAGAAACAAAGGGTTTTAATGGTTAGTAAGCTAGCCTGGTTACTAATGTGTAGTGAGTTTGATATCCACTAGGTGCTCCGTAAATTTGATCTTATACCAAATTATTTATTTTTAGCGCGCCCACGTTGCCACCGAATGTGACACAAGGTCAAGGTTTAAAGTGAGTTTAACGGTAATACCGTGGAAAATTGTTCAAGCCTCCACGGCACTTTCCCTTTGAGGACGCCTGAGAATAAACCCGGCTGCGTCTCGAAGGAGAGATACTGACCGGGGGTGGGGGAAGGTCCTCTGAAGCTTAGACTTAAAGGAGACTAAGTTTACTAAATGACGCTGTTGAAATGGAAAAGCCATCCGTACTCAACTTTGAACCTATTCAAATCAATTGGGAATGCTTTTTGATTGGTAATAATCTTGGATCTAATTCTTTTTGTTTTCTATAATCCTTAAATACTACTGGAACATTTACGGTTCGAGGGAACATTTATCATAGAATTTCTCTTCAATCTGACAATGAACGCCTCCGTTCAGCTATATATAATTTACGTGAATTACGCACCGCAACATTGGATAGATGCCATTTCAAAATGCAGAATACTTTCCTAATCCGATAAGTATTATACAAAATATCGTCCATCAGATAAGCTAATATGCTAAATTATTGCCTTGCAAGAAAACGTTGCTATTCGGAAAGTAGTGCTTTATTTCAGACGTTCGTTAAAACAGATCCTCACCAACCCTTCCATATAACAGAAATAATGTAATTTAGCCCAGAAATGCACCGCCGACAAAAAGTTGTCTTTGTCATGCCATCTGAATTCAAAAATGTTATCCTCTTCTCTCAAATCTGAGTGAATTTAGATGATATATAGTAATGGTGTTATTAGCCATTTCCCTATAAGGAAACATTCACAAGTACAATTACTGTCATTGCTTGTTTTGATGCGGGCTTAATACAACATAATGAACGTCACGTATATATATTCGAGAGTTTATATGATATTTTAGTTGTCAACGGCCGTGGACATTTCACGGATCTAGCTCGCGATTAGAAGAGGGCTTTTTTTTGTTGTAATGAATTATAGCCCGGAATTGAATTAAGAATAAAGTATTTTTATAATTTGTATTTCATATGGTTTTATTTCATTATTGGTAGAAAATTTGCTGCAAGGAAGAAGTTCAGGATTTTGGGTCTTTTGTTTTCTTCCAAAATAATACCAAGTTTACTTTAAAAGTAAGTGAATTTAGATGAGAAATTATTGTATATTTTGTCCCCCCCCCCGTCTCGAGGCTTCATATTCTGTTACCCACCGCCTCCGGGGCTCGTTTCTGGGAAAGAGGAATTTTGACGTTATCTTATAAAAATAATTTTTATCGACTGATTACTTAAAGTCCTGAAAATGGAATAAATTATGACAGAACTTAACCATTTCTTGACGACTTAATATCATCAGCTTTTGTTCAGTCAGTTTTTCGGATTATGACATAATTATAGACTATAATTATGTAAATATAACTTTAAACACATCAGAAGCTAAATTGGATTTCTGAGTTCAAACTCATTAGACACGTGCTTTGTTTTACCTGAGTAATCAGCAGATTAACAATACGATCAACGAATGAGACATTATGTTTATAAGTTCCAAAATGTCGTGCACAGATTTCCTCAAGGACACATGGTCTAGTGGATAAAAACGTTGGTTAGATTCAGTCACTGGACACAAAGAGTTGTGAGTTCAATACAAGGCCACAGCAGTGGGGAACCAAAAAACTCGAAGAGTTGAGTTAAAGGGAAATAACTGAAACGTCCGGAAGAGACATGGCACGTGGAACTAGAACGATCTACCTCGGTGTCCGAAATAAAAGGTTCGATTCGAAATTCCAATCACCTGAAGAAGGCTGAAACATACAACGACCAAAATGTTGTGAATATGGCAATGAAGATGAGGATAACAGTCCGAATAATGTATATAATGTAACAGTCGACGAATGATAAATATTATGCTTATATAATCAAAACACAAATAAAATTTAACCGATTTGGAAATCAATGCTTGATATTAAGTCTACATAGATTTTCGTGTAAGTTTTCCAAACGCCAAAAGTTATCTACTTTTTTAAATCGATTTCACCGCAAGCAAAGCAGTAAAGCGATTGAAACAAAAGGTATTACTGGGTTTGGAAGAATTAGAAACAGGAACAATTTCTGGGGGCAAGAACAGATGAACAGTAATCAGGATGACAGTATAGAGCGAATGACATTGCATCTAATCTTTTACAGATTAAAGTTGGCTGGAAAGTACGAAGCCGGAAGGGAGTTCCACAAGCGAGAAGTGCCAGAAAAGAAACTGTCAGCATAAAACTTATGGTTAGCCAACGCAACTCTAAAATCGTGATCCCTCGTCGTCAGTCTAGTACTGCGTTTAAATTCAAAGAGTTTAAATTCACCATAGCGAAGAGCTCATTCGAACAATTACCATGAAAGTGTTTATGGAAAAATCAAAGGGAGACAATCTACAGTGGTGGGAATGTGACTGAAACCGAGACGACAGATTGATGCTAATAATATTGATTCTTCTTTGGATTTTATCAAGGAGCTCTAGATAATTCAGGAAATTTTAATGTATGGTGCTAGGAATTTATATAAATAACACATTTTGCACCGCTCACTACATATACTAAAAACGTTGTATTAATCAATAAATCAATATCAATAAATTAGTTGTTTGTAAGATGTGATTGTTTTTCTTACTGTCTTCAATGTGTCCTCAAATACTTCACGCACCCTCAATTTTAATTTGTGCTCAATTACCTGGCCCACCCTATATGGACGATAGATTGATGAGAAAAAATCAGCTCGAACTTGGATTGAATCGATGAGTTCAAACTCATTACTTTAGTTTTGTATTTCTACAAATAATTAATATAAAAGAAACTTAAATTGATGTTTTTATGTAATCAATTGTCAATTACAATTTAAGCAAATTTAGAAATCAATACTTCCAAGTAGGCGTTGTTTCATCTTATGTACATCCATAATTTCCAATCGTTCGTTTCCATTTTGAAATAAGAATCTGAGCTTTAGAACGTAATCAAAAATGAAGTCATTATTTTTCGCCATTTACGATCTTTTCATAACAGAAATGAAATTAATTTTATAATGTCATAGAAAAATCTCCTTCTTGAATCTCATCGTCGTTTAATGGTTAGTAAATTTACTTTTAAGATCAGTTCTGAGTTCGATCAACATTGGATGCTCTGCAGTTGCTGCCTTGTGTTAAATCTAAAATTACTAACTGTAAGACATGTGTGATTAATTATTTTAGTTATGAATTTTAGAGACACTAGTTGATATAAATATTAATCTATAGGAGGTGACAAACAGTCCAACTAAATCACAAGCTATCAGTATAGATTTTAAAATTAATATTTTAGCCCTCGCTCGTGTCTGTGCGTGTATATATATATAGGTATGTGTGTGTGTGCATGTGTGTGTAACGGGAGCAATATTTTATAGACTCTTACAAACTTAATTATGATATTTCTAGCAAGATTCAATGATGTTTGACATTTAAACAAGATATTTACTGCGTAAGAAGCAGATTGATTTTGAACATACACACAGGCATATATATATGTATGTATATATATATTTTATAATTGTGTATTTGAACAGCAATTCCTCTTTTATACAAGTTTCATTAAAGACATCTGGAAGGTACTGCGATTAAGCTTTTTATTCAATTTTTCTTGCGTTCATACAAGTATTTTTGTCTAGATTTAAGTGTGCAAAAACAATCCAAATATTCTATATATTGAGCGATTTCATCTATTCTGTCAGCTATTATCAAAGATGTGTTTTTGTTTTTTTTATTTTTACCTGAATATGTATTTTTATCTATTTTTATCTATAATCTCGATAACATTTTTTCAAATAATTTTTTGAACACGGTCAAAGCGTTATAGGCATGTTCATATATATATATATGTGTGTGTGTGTGTGTAAACTTTTTTCAGTAGTAATCAGTAGAAAAAGACAATATGTTTTAAGGAAAAAGACGACAAGAAAACTATTTTTAGCCGACGCGTTTTGCCCAATGTGGACTTTTTCAAGGCTAAAAACGAAATGAATTTATTGAAACAGAGTATCTATAAACAACAAACAAAAATCTTTTGAACTTTCAATTTTCAGTTTATTGTTTTATTTTTTTTTTCCTTTTTTATTTTTTTCCTTTTTGTTTCAATACTTTTTCGTGTTTATTTTTTTGTTTTCTTCTTTGGTTAGCCAAGTTCCTTTTTATTTCTTTTTGTATATCATTTTGACGTTTCTGTTTTGTTTTCATGCGAAGGTTTCCTTTTGATTTATTTTTTGTTACCTCCTCGCGACTCAGTGCCGTTTAAAAAAAAAGCCATATAGGCCAACGGTTTTATTTAAGTTATTTTTGTACTTCCCAGCGACTTCTTAGACAGTATGAGCCGCTGTTTTTAAAAAACTCTTTTCCCTAGACAGCTCAGCCGGATTGCTAGGAGGATATATATATATATATATATATATATATATATATATATATATATATATATATATATATGTGTGTGTGTGTATTTGTATTATATGTATAAATTTATCCATCGTTTCCAATGACTCGTCTGACATATTACACATCTTTTGAAGCCATTCAACACAGAAATATAGACCGTCAGTTCATACCAATATTTTCTTTTTCAAATTTCATGTAACATTTCATTCACATAATTTTTTTTTTGTTTTTTGCTAATCGTTTGGATACTATTAAGCACATTTAGTTAAAACCGCATTCAAAAGATCAAAAACAAATAAATTATGGGCGATTCTCGGGGTGAGTCTTTCTAAAACTTTTTTTTTAAATTAGCGTACTTCTGTCTATTGATTACTGAAGACAGAAGAAACTAAACTACATCATCAGTGCCTATTGTGCTTTGCTTATGGGTAAAGATTTTTGAGCAAAGAGGAAGATTAAAGACAAATATGAACGACAAGAAAAGTCCGACTTACAGTCAGAAAGAGTAGGAATTTCTGAAACGCATAAGGAGGAAAGAGGGCTTGGAAAATCTATCACTCAGAAGACATTTTCAAGGTAAGGGAGGCAGAGAAATTATTGAGTAACCTATTGACACGTCTATGTGAATGGATAGCAGAGCAACAACAAGGAGGGACAGTAAACCATCAAATGTTAAAGCGGAAGGAAGGTGTATAGAGTCACGATCGCCCATGTTCTGAATGTACACAGTAACTAAAAGAAAATGCGACTCAAAAATAGAAGAAAATTGTACAAGTTATAAAGAAGATACTGTGAAAAAACGAACGTGTCAAAAGTGAATTTTTATTTATTTAACTATGCTTTGCAATCGGTGGATTAATTAAAACTGATAGTAATCGAGTTGAGACTACTTGGGAATAATGAATATTATACGTTAGAGGGAGAGCCAAGATAATTTAAAGATCTTCAAATCAAGCGCTGAAGTCATTTGAACCAGATTGTTAGCTGCTATGATGTGCGACTTCTACGTTAAACGAAAAATAATTTCTTGCTTTGTAATAAGCGATAAAAAAAATAGATCCTCTAAAATAACCAGAAGCACAAATTATCGTAGGGCCAGAGAAACAATCAAGAAGTAAAGGAAGCAAAGACAAATCTTCATTGTAAGATGTTACTATTTATGATCAAATAGGAAGATAACCTTCCACTGTGAGCTGAAACTCATATTGTTTCAGATTAGACTAGACAATTGAAAATTAAGAGAAAGCGGGTAATATTTTATCAGGTTAAAGCTAGACTGTATCATTAACCAAAGAAAATTATTGACTCGAAGACTTTCACTTATTTACTTTATTCAACCTTTTAATTATTTATTACCGTCTTTATGGAATTCTTTTAATATATATATATATATATATATATATATATATATATATATATATATATATATATATATATATATATATAAAGGTGTTCCAATAACTTGGACCTATTTTAAATGTGAAGTAAGTTTAAGCGTCGATTTTTTCTTTTTCTTTCAGATTTGGCGGATATTTGGGCGATATTATTTTTTACACATAACTACCATGACTTAAATAACATGATCCAATAGAGAATTAAATAAATTTTTCCAATAATACTGATTTATTTACTGCGCTGAATTTTATCTGTTTTAATGAAACACCTTTATATATAATCCGTCTTAATGAAACACCCTTTTATATATATATATATATATATATATATATAGAGAGAGAGAGAGAGAGAGGGAAAGAGATAGATAGATAGATAGATAGATAGATAGATAGATAGATAGATAGATAACACATTTTATATTAAATTCAACCCATAGAACCTGTGTTTTTTAAACGTTTTATTGTATTTTCAAATAAATTATAGCACATCAAGATAAAATTTCGGGGAAACTATACTAAATTTCATGTTTTTCTTTCGTAGAATTCTTTCGATCGTTTCATTCCTTAACATGAAGTAAATGACAGGATCTCAGACAAATTTTTGTTAGTTGAAACTTGACATTTTTTTAAACGCTACATTTCAAATATAAATGCACATGGATAGTATAAGTAACCTTATGTCAGGGACAGTTTCACAGAGCTCAACAGCACCAGAAAATAAATATAATAATTATTTTATACATCTTATAATTATTTTGTACATATTTAAAATGTCGTTCCCTGTGGTGGAAAATATTTTATTTAATTCGGGTTGTTTTTTTTTTTATAATAATAGTTTGGATTATTTTCAGTGTCTCCTTGCAGTAAGTGCTTTATATTATTTTCGTATTATCTTCTATTATTTTCCTGATATTAATAGTTGTATTTTGTTTCCTTATGATGCGATGATCAGTATGCGCATAAATTGCATTAAGTCTCGATAAGTGACAAGTTAACCTACGAGAAAGTGTGATGCTTTTGCGACTAATATAATGTTGATTTGGATTATTGGTATTGCATGTATTACTTAAGATCGAAGTCAAAACCACAGAAAATGAATCTCGCTATTAACCAAAGAAATACGACAAGATGACATCGAAATAATAAAAAAAACATTGAAATTCGGAAAAATTATAAATCTGAGATAATTATTTTAAAACAGACTAATTACAATAGAATATTCTTGACAAAAAGTTAAATTTTAAAAAATAACAAAGACCCTACTAGCATTTTAAAAGACACAGATAAATAAACATGGCAGCCAGTAACGCTAAATTTGGATCTCTCAAATTCCATAAAATTTCGCCCCAACTAGATATTTAGGAGCGTAAAAACACAAAATCTATCTCTCGTCATAAATAGATAGCATAGATAAACCCGAAGCTGCCGTAAGTCGATCGCAGTCAAGATTATAAAATCATTGTGAATTTTTAATCTTGTCGAGAGCAGCTTAGTATGTGCTACCACAGGGTTACATACATTTTCTCCTAAACAGATTACCACCCGAGGCTGAAGATCCCAGTCTACGCTACTATTTAATTTATAGCTAGAGTGAGAAGAGATGGATTCATACCTTTCCCAAGAATATTTGTGTAAAAATGAATATAGCTATCTCAATTGGAATTGGAACTCGGCTCACCAATTTCTCCTTACAAGCCGCTATGCATTATATAACCTGCATATCCATCATACAATCTGTCAAATTCCTATCCCAAAATCTCACTTATTCAAAACTTTAAACCAACTGAGCTTACCATACTTAATAAATATATTATTTCTACAAATTATTTTGGGCGTTGAAAATCACGTTATGCATGTCAAAGAAACTATAGAGATCTTAGTACAAAACGTCTATAAACAATTTTAGGCCACACCTAGTAATATTAGATCAAGCTACACAACACAAGTACTTTTTCCGATAATTAGGGCAACATTTACACACAGGCAGATGTTGTTTCTATAGATGATTCGCCTTCCCGTTAAATCTTTTATCATATCTACATAACTCACCTATAAAACAAAATAACAATTTTCCAAACCTACAATACATGTTTATTGACATATATCGACAGTATATTCTTACTAACAAAAATCCTAGAAGGAATTTAAAAAAAAAAAAAATTCGGCACAAAACACTGCGGCAGCGTAGGCGAGACTTGTGCCCCTAACAAAGAGAAATATAGAACAAAAATGGAAGCGAGGAAGTTGTAAATGAACATGGCCAAAGTTCAGGTTCTCAAAAAAAAAAAAAAAACTATTTATAATAAATGATAAATATAAGGTAGTTATTGCAATCATTAAAAAATATATACAAAAGAATTATTTTATTTTTTTCGTATTGCTTAGAGTTAAGGAGCATATTGTTACGATAAAATCACTCTTCGACAACCTAAATGAAAGGCTCAGCTACGACCGTGACATCCTCAGAATCCACAAGGTGCGTAGGTATATCAACGCCCCCCCCGCCCACAACGCTCCATACGCCCATAAACTCGACCTAACATGGGCCATAGTAGATGACGTCTTCTTAGAGAAGGTCCCCAAATTTCTCACAAAAAACACGCTTCATACCTACATCTCCGACAGAGAATGCCCTACCTTTTCGAACTGTATCCGAACAACATCCAAATTAAATACCAGAGTACTACCGCCCTCAGCACCCGGTCTGTAAGTGCTTCCCACCTTAAGATGAGCACCTGGCTTAACGGTTCTTTTTTCGGAATACGAAGATTCGGCAAAACTTCTGCTGGAGACTTTATTTATGAACTTAACATCAATAACCGATTCAATTGCAGCGATATTTTGGTAAACACTAATATTTGTTTTTACTGTTTCTCTCTATGAAAAGCCACAAGCAAAAAACTATCATTTTGATTACAAGAGTGGATATATATATATATATATATATATATATATATATATATATATATATATATATATATATATATAAAAGCTGTTATAGAATACATGATTAAACAAGCCAGAATAATGTTATTTTCTCGGATATATTATTTTTTAAAATTTTGGGCAACATAAATGACAAATATTTATAAGCAACGATTTTGTCAACGACAAATTTTGTTGACGACCAAATAAAGTTGGAATTAACGAATTTTAGACAAACACTAGCAGCATTGCGTTGCCCGTGTTTGATTCAAAAATCGTACGACTCATCCAGCAATCGCTATCACTTGACTTAAAATATTTTTGCCCTTCCTTGCCTTTAAAGGAGTGCACTTTGCTGTGCTGATGTTGCTACATGCCTTACTTCTTGCCTATCTCACACTGCGAATTTTTTCTAAGCTCTATACTAAACATTAAATCTGTTACGAAAAAAAGAACTAAACAAAATGAACACAAAACGATCAGCTTTAAAAAAGGAAGCGTAACTGGAAAAACCGAATGAAAAAAAGAATGTTAACAACAAATACTTTTTCACACCCAACCCAGTTCTGCGGAATCAGAATCAACGTTGAGTTTAAGCAAGCGAATGAGCCAATTGGAGTAAAGTGCCATGCAGATTTAAATTTTTCCCACTTGTGACGAATGCAGCTATCGATTTTTTTTGCATACTAGCATGCTAGTTAACATTCGTGTCAGTCAGCTGTTGGCTCTCACGCTGGCCAATAGAATCTTCCTGCCTATTCGTGGCAGCCAGCTATAGGCTCTCACTCTGGCCAGTAGAAAAACTACATGAAAACTGCCGTAGAAGCATGAAAAATCGATTATTTCTATTATCGATGGGATTTGGGAAATGCAATGTCGGTCTTGGCCTTCCCGCTAACTTGGAGCATGTGCACGTAAATTTTGGTGCAAATCCGTCGAAAATTGTATTAAATAAAAGATCTTTCTCTTCAGGTAACAACATTTTAAAATATGCATAAAATACTTATTTCCCCGGTGACATCAATTCTTATTAAACCATTCTACATATGATGTTCCTGAGAATACATCAGTCATTTATGTGCCATGCGTGATACACACTTAGGCGATCATATATCTTTCGATACATGACTGACGAGGCAGATTTTTTTCCTTAGTTGCCATCTAAGGCTACAGAACCCGGTCTATCCTGCTATTTACTCATAGATGGAGGGTGGGACGAGAAGGGGAGAGATATCAAGGGTATTAGCACGTAAAAGAATGTAATGGATTTTGTGGGGGGGATATATCAAGGTTATTAATGGATTCGACTGGAATTAGAACTCGGGCCTCCGATTCTTCAATCCAAGCTGCTATCCACTACTCCACCACACCTCCAATACTTACTTATTGATAATGACTAAAACGCTCGAACACCGTCCTTCATCTTCTACCTTTAGACTACTATATGGAGTATAGGACGACTGCATAAGCACGCTACATGTTAAGTTTTGTATGGAGTGGACTTGCCAGCTTAATGCTTCAGTCTTGAATTAAAAGTTGTACTTCTCTTAGACTTGTTGCTAACCAAAGTTTTCGTGCCTAGACCATATAGTTGACACGAATGACTTCGTTTGTAAATCTTGTGGTAGGTTTTGATTGAGTAAAGCAGGAAAATTGAGTCATATGTGAAATCATCGCACCTGAGCCCAGATGAACTACGAAATAATATTATGTACTAACATTTGTGAGAAAATGTAAAATCATCTGCTGGACAGAAAAAAACACTTAAACTTCCACTAAAAAGAATGCGCCAAATCAAGTTTATTGGAAATGTATCGGTGGCGGATGAAATGAAATACAAATAACGTTTTATCCCACTTCAAATTGATTTTTCTCGTCCTCACCTTCTATCACACCTCACGGCGTGCGCTTATTCATTTATTTATTTTTGAAAAAATATAGCGTTCATAAATTTTTATTTTTAAAAAATAAAGCGTTAGAAAATCAGTTGACCGAAATCGCCTGAAGATACCGAAAGGTTGAAACAAAGGTAGCGGAATCGGCTGATTTCCTAATTTCTCTCTCTCTCTCTCTCTCTCTCTGTATGTATATATATATATATATATATATATATATATATATATATATATATATATATATGAAAAAAGGTAAACGTAGGAGTATAGGAGTAGATGTAAAGTCAGTGGGATGTGAGAAAATCCGGAGTTTTGATTTTATTTTTCACGTGCATTTAAGAGGTTTTTAAAATCTTCAGTATAGACCAAATTAAAATAATAAAAAAACCGTTATATTGATTTTTGCAATTAATTTGTGCTGTTCGGTAACTTTTGCTATCGATTTATATTCATTCTCATATCTTAAATTTTCCAAAACCCGTTTCATCATTTTTTGCGATATGGTATTTCAATAACCATTATTAGAATTGACTTTCCCGAATGCTGCATCTTTTATGTGATTCTGCTAAAAAATATATGGACTAAGATTTAAAAAAAATGATCTAAAAATAATAATAAAAGTTATTTAAATTTTCCATCTTCTTGAAAAAAATACATTAACAAGTTCAGTAGTGCTTGGAGTTTAATAAAGAAGAAAACGAAATATAAAATATGTAATTCTCGATGTGGTGATACAAAATGCAAGTAGAAGTGTATAACAGCCGGATGTTAGATGATAACGAGAGTTGTTTTTCAAGAGACACTCTCAACGAGATGCTTCTTTTTGCTGCATTCCCGTGAGATTCGGAGTGTTTGTCTACACAGTAAAAAACCTTTGCTTAACATCTTTAGTAGCACATGACGTACCTATGTCTCCTTTTAGCATAAGCATCAACTAGCTGATTATTTGGTCCTTTCTAACATCAATCTAATCTTTGGTATCAAAGATTCCAGATTAACCTCATTATTTCGGCAGAAATATTTTCAATTTCACTACCTTGGAATCGCATTAAATAAAAACACAATAATTTCAAAGTGAAAAAGTTTTTGTTTTTTTTTAATTTTTTGATAAAATGTAACAGCAGTTTTAGAGACTATTTTCAGTGTGTAGTTAAAGAGCTAATTGCTACATTCGCTGGAGGCCTCACGGAAACAGAAACTACAAGAAAACTTACACTTACAATCAGAAAGAGTCAGATGAAATCCCTGGGGCACATAATGAGGAAAGATGCCTGAGAGAATCTAACACTCACATGAGATACTGAAGGCAAGATAAACAAGAGAAACTGCGCGTAAACTACTTAACGATTTTGTGTGAATGGATAGCAGAAAAGGGCCAAAGAGAGATAGTAAAAGCTAAAATTTTACTTAAGGCAATAAAAACAGGAAGTTGAGGAGAGCCATAAATGTGCACCTCCTGAAATGACATGGTGCATAAAAGAAAATTAATAATGTGAGGCTAAAATTGTAAATTTGCTGTTAGAAAAAAGATTCTTTCAAGTAACCATTAATGATAAAATCTCTTTGGTTATGTTTCTTAGTAATCCAAGTCTGCCACAAGGCCACACACGTGAAAGGAATTTACAGTCGATAAAGCATTCAGTGAAGACAGACCTCACTATAAATGGCGTGCTTATTAGCTCGTTAAGCATAAGACGTCACTTCCTGCTCCCTGAAGTGGATCAAGTGGTCGGCTAAGGACAAGTGGAAAGAAAATTTGTGGCAAGGACATGTTTATATCCAATTCTCAGAATGAATAACTTGAGAATTAAAAAAAAACAACAGCAAGATATGAAAATTACGTTCTCATTTAAAAGACTTTAGTTCGTAAATTTAAAAAGGAGATAATGTTAAAAAGCTAGTTATATATTTATAAAATTCATTAAACTGTGCAAGTAAATGACAAAAAATTCCTATCAATATTAAGGTCATACCCGCTACTACGTTACTGTAACGGTCAGAAGTATAGAAAAATGTAGAACGAATTACAGTGTTTGTTAATCAAGTATCTCGTGCCAAAGAATACAAGATTACTTGCGATATTTGTGAGTTAGAAACTGTGCCCAGTTACTATCGAGAATGACTAATGAATTCAACATTTTAATATACCGTTTGTAACAGCACAATGTAAATAATAACAAATTTATTAACGATACAATATATTCGCAGAAAATTATGAAAATAATTTTACCTACAAAGAGTTAATGTGTAAGAATTTATCTGCAATCTGTTAAAATGATTAAGAAATCTTTAAACAAAACAGCTGAAGACGTAAACATAAAATGCAGCCATATACAATCGCTAGCCATTTAACTCTTGTACAAAATGATACTGTCCCATTGATAAGTCACCAGAATTCATTGATAAATAACAGTTAAACATTTACAATCAATATCAATAGTAAAACACATATAAAAAGCAAAAATTTCGGGTGTTGATATGCTAAGTAGACATTCATTAGCCATCTAAAGACTATGATTTCACAATATTATTAATGTATATTAAGTTGTATAAAAAATATTTTCGTTTTTTATACACCTTTACTCTAAAGCTTACTTCAGGTATACACGCACACAAACACACTCATACACACACACACACATATATATGATGTTAGTTTAAACAATACAAGGCCTAAGAGCCACTAAAGGTAGACGGTTACTGAGTTTGCTGAGTAAGATTGTTAGGGAGAGGGAAGTAAGTGAGTATTACGAGGACGAATAGGATAGATAGAGTGGACTTAGTGACCAACGTTGTAGTTTTATGGGAAGCATCATCTCGGGAGTTTGTTCCGTAAACAGTTCCGAATAAAACTTGCTTTTTAGCAAAGGAACACCAAGGTAATGTGGATGATTTGCCACCATGAACACGGCATGGTGGTTTCAAACTGTGATGGTCTAAGCTGGTGGCAATAAAGAATTTAACTTGTCCAAACACCTGACATGGTGACAGCGATATAGTAGTGAAAGGTTGGCGACGTTTCGTCTATGATATGACACCTTCGGGACGAGGAATAATTCATCACCCATAAGGCGGCTTAAGTGCTCTTTAGCATCGTCGAGGCTGTATACTGAAGGTTGGGTATCACCTGCCCACATAAGGGAGCGATACTCCATCCTTAGTCGCTTCTGACTCTTATAAAGATTGAGCATGGGAGTTAGGTATTTTCTGAAGCGATTCAACCGACCATTCTTCCAGAATGCGATCCGGAGTGACCTTTAGCCCCTGTCAATGATACTAGTATATTATTAATATTAACTGATAGTACCTGTGAAACATTTACGGTTTTCCTTTGACTTTTCTTATGAATGATAATACTTAAGTAAATTGATTGATTTGTATTTTACAGCTTTGCAGATTATTTTAAGCCAGAAAATATTTTTATATTGTAAGAATTTTTTGTAAGGAGTAAAAATTATTTAGCGATACCAGTCTTATTAATTGTGGTTTGTTTCATATCTGTCCCAAAGTTATTTGCGCGTAAAGAACCTAACTGGAATTGGAACTCGACACTCCAATTAACAATTTCGAGCTATTATCAATTATACCAACTAAACATCGAATCTTACAACACATGGTATTCCCAAGCGGTTACCCGTCTTGGTATTGATTAGGTTCGACGTTGCTTAACTTTGGAGAACATACAGAAACTTCTATTTCAATGTAATATAGCCGTAAGTCAGTTAAGTGAATGCTTTAAGAAGCTCTTTCGAGTTCTGAACTTATTAAATGTAAACCTATACACTATTGCCTCCTTAAATATTTGAGTTTAATGATTTTAATAAAACATTACTATAATAAACAAAAGTAGGAATGTAGGTCATTATTTAAAGAAGTAAGGGGATGCAAATGAAAAGATTGAAAATTGACAAGTTTTGCCATTTCACAGATGTTAAACACTTGCGAGCGTTTCTTTCTTTCTTTTTTCCCACTGAGACCAAACAGCTTATCTACCAAATCTTTTCTGTCTTTCCTCTTGATTGAAAAGGAGTAGTCTATTATTTATGAGGTAGTGGCAAGGCTTAGCGAACGTGCTCAGTAACTAAGGAACAAGTAGAATGACAATATATTATTATATATGAGGATGAATTCAAAATGTTTTCTAATTTTTACAGATTTCATGAACATATATAATAGGGAGAGAACTGACAGAAATGACATTGTGATACAAATATAATCATAATGACATCTTGCTTGATATGTGTATAACAGACACATTCATCACAGCCAAATATGTTCGATATGATAACAAATATAATGCATAACCATGCAAGTGGGATCGAAAAACTCAGTCCGCTCAGACTGTTTTCAAATTAAGGTTCACCGCGGTATCTAAATGTGACTCCTCAAACTTCAAATACAATAGAAGCCTAACTATGATGCCCCCACCCCTCAACTGTTGAGGCTTTTGAAAAGAGATCCATATTGTATCATCACCTCGATGGCATGACCAATTGTTCAATAAATCTGCGATACAGAACATGATATTTACTAGTCTTTCCAAATTCATCAATAGAAAATATGTACTTATAAATACAATAAATTAAGATCAGATGACATAATAACCATATATCAGTGCATATTATTATTATTGTTACGATTATAATTACAGTGTATCAAAAAAAAACTTTCAAGTTATGGGCGACTACGGCTCTCCACAACTTCCTATCCTTCATAGCACTAAATAATATTTGTCTTCTTAAAATCTCTAAAAGTTCCTGCGCTGTCACCCACTTACACAAGCTTGTTAGGTGGGTTACTAAATGTCTTTCACGACATTAGCATATCCTGTGAGTGTTAAATTATCCAAGTTCTCTTTCCTAATTATGTTTCAGAAATTTCAACTGTCTCCTTTTGATACTAAGTATAACTGAATTTTTAGTTTTGATTTTCTTTAAAATCTACTCAGTGCCCACACGTTCCATATGGCATTCTCAGCATCCTTCTGTAGAACCTCACGTCACCTCTTCATCTGTGAGCAAATTGTACAGCATTCACTACCATTTAGAAGGATTGATATTACATAGCAGTTGAGCATTTTCATTCAATATTTTTTATTAACAATAGGTTGTATCAAAAATATTTTCTTGTTTTGACAGACATTTACCTCAGTCTTTCTCATGTGTACATCTAAAGATCCCACTAAAAAGAAAGACACAAAATAATCATTTTCTTAATTAGACAGCGTGCTGAACAAAACCAAGACTAGTAAAGAATAAGTAAACCCAAGTGTGGGATTTTTATCTCTCTGCTTTACAATATTTTCGACAAATTTGTAGACGGTTGAACATAACACCGAGTAAATTTGATGATGGAAAGATTCGAAGGCAAATAAAAAAGGTTATCAGTCGTTGACTAAGATAGATTTACTTTTGTTTAGTTTATACACAAAGAAGCACCTTTTCATCTCTCTTCCTTTTTTTTACTCTTGTTCAATTGTAATAACAGATCCTTTGTTTCGAGTTAATGTTATCACTTGGAAATGTAACGCTGTAGCATAATGGGTTCTTTCGGTACGTTGTGGGGATAATATCTCGAGTAAGATATTTTTTGGACATTTATATGTTTATTTTCACAGATAGTATAGCAAACTTGTGGTCAGGTTGGTGATACACGTTATCAGATACGAAGTAAAATTTTGGTAATTTATCTGTAAGGATGCTTTCTTGTCTCCAATGATTTGCTAAATTAAGCTCCAAGCAAAAGGTTATTTTTTTTTAGTGAAGATATAAACAACCTGCTGAGAGCTTTCGGTGTAGAAAGGTCCCAATCATAATCCAGAAAACCAAGCAATAATAAAAAATATATTTTACTGCCATTTGCCCCAAGACCATCAAACTAATTATAATGGGATGATGCTGTTCATCATTACTCATACCTCGCCATTGAATTAGGTTATCCTTGCAAAAAAGTAATATATTAAAATATTTTCTGTCTGAATTTCTAAGATTATCATTATTTACACGCGGACTTTTCCACTCATCTTTGTTGTAATCGCAACTTTTTAGGCTGTTCTACTCTCCGACATTCATCAGGTAACTGTCGATCAATGTTAAATTTTCAAAAGATTAAGCACATTTACTAAGCGATGAGGAGCACAGTAGTAGACCTAGCATAGAACTGGGACCCATTAATAAGTAAAGAGACGTGGCAGCAAACCTTCCGTAGTAGCTATATTAAAAAAAAGCGCCTTTGTGAGTGAATTCAAGCGTGACAAGCAGTTTTATATTTAAGGCTCCAAGTTCTCCTCATAATTGTCCCAAGGATTGTAGATTAAAGCGTTGTTTCGTGAATTCGGTGACATGGTAACTGAGAGTGGGCTTGGCATTGTGTACTTGGACAGAGTGGAAACGGCGCGAGCAATAATTGGACAGTACTAAATAAGAATGAGACAAGATATCCCTAGACAGTAACTACGGAACGAAAATAATCAACTACCGTAGATTAAATAAAAGGTTCAGTTCGAAATTCTTTGTAGGTTTTCCAGATAGACAACAACCTGATATTAAAATGCATCAAAGTTATTTTTCGTTTTTTTTTCCTGTACCCAGCTACAGACTAGCTTTTCTTATATCATAAAAATATAGTATTATATATTATAATTATAATTATAATTATATAACATTTTAAATTAGTATTGCAGTTTTTGCTGTCGTTGGCTTTGATTTCTCTTTTATATTCTTTTTCTCCCGATTTGCAACCGTAACATAAGGTCAGAAATAGCACCATGAAATTTGTCCCAGCACATTTTTTCCTTTTCTTTCTTTCTTTCTTTAAACAAAAGACAAGCAAAACACATATTTTTTAGAGATAAATCCCGTGATAGAGCGAGAATAGTATCTTGTATTTCCTTAAGACATCGACTTCCAGGAACATTTCCTCACACAAAACTAACTCCGATTTGAATGACTAATGACTTCATGTGTCCCATTCTTGAAACTTCAATTTGAAGATCTTTAAATTTTTATAGCTTTTGGAAAGATCTCCAGTGTTACATTACAATCTGAAGGAACGGCCATGGCAATAAGAGCGCATATCCTGTTTTTATAGATTTTGCCCACTATATCTGAGCGGTTAGCTTTCATTTGCAGCTGTCTCATGTAAAGTTCAATAAAATAGTTATAGATCGTAAGTCCATAACCGAATTTATTATTATTATTTTTATTTCCTTTGATTTCTGGCGTTTACACATTTCTTTCCGGGTCCCGCACAGGGACCTAAAGTTTGCAATGGCATCATGACACTTTCCACTAACAAAAAAAAAAAGAAAAAAATTGCATAGATAAATCCCTTCGTAAAGTCTAGGCTGTACTTGTCAGAACAATTTTTTGTATCTCTTTGAGGCATGGACTTCCAGGAATCCCTTCAATTAGTCTACTGGCATCTTTTCCAACTAATCCTAGGGCTCCAACTACAACAGTAATTGTTGATGTTCCCATGTGCCACATTTTTAAGATTTCTATTTCAAGGTCCTTGTATTTTGACAGATTTTTGAATATCTTCAACGATACATTGCAGTCTGCAGGGACTGTCATATTAATAAGGAGGCACTTTTTTGTTTGTGGTCTTTAATAACAATGTCTGGGCGGTTGGCTTTGATTGTTCTGTCAATGTGTATTGTGTAGTCCCATAGAATTGTAACAGGTCCTATTTTCAACCCTGTACTACGTAGCCACTGATGGGTACGGGTTTTGTCTACGTCAGCTTGTTTGGTACGGGCAGAGTATTGGCCATGAAGCGGTTTATTTTGCCATTGTTGCTGTATATGATCGGTTGCATTTGTCTTTGCTTTCTTTTTTAAGTATTTTGCAGCCTCAGTCGGTGTACTCTGCTTTACTTGTATTTCTGCGCCCATTTGAAACTCCATTTTGAATTTGTTGGCTTCCTTTATTACGGAGTAAAGACGCTTACTACTTTCATGTTCTTTGACACGTACCATCATCCAGTCTTCTGTAGTTTCCAAGTATCTTTGGAGGCCAATTGTTGTAGTTTTGTAGGACAGTTCTAGTTAAACTAATCCTCTGCCTCCTTCGAATCTGGGCACATACAGACGATCAACATCAGCTTTGGGATGATGCATGTGGTAGCAAGTGAGAAGCTGTTTCGTTTTGGCGTCCATTCGCTTAATTTCAGCTATGGTCCAGTTAAGGATATTAAAGCTGTATTGCACCACAAGGACAGTCATGGTGTTTATGGCTGATATTCTGTTTTTTTTTTTTTTTTTTAGTTTAGCTCGGTATTTAGTACCAGACGTACACGACTGTAGTACTCCTTTCTTACCTTCTCCTTCATTTGGAGGTGTTGTATGCCATCTCCTTCGCTAATTCCCAGGTACTTATAGGCTCCAGTTCTCTAATCTTTGTGACAAAATCTAAATCTATTAATCTAGGGTATTTCTGTAATTCTACCTTTCTTAAATGTTACTTTTGCACATTTATCTAATCCGAAGTCCATTATTATTATTATTATTATTATTATTATTATTCCTTTGATTTCTCGTAAGTAATCATTTCTTTCCAAAGTCCTAAGGTCAGAAATGGTATCATGACATTTTCCACTGAGCAATTTTGAAAAAAAAGATCATACATATTTTACGTAGATAAAGCACTTCATAAGGAGTGGGCTGTAATCGTGAGAACAATTTTTTGTACTTCTTTAAGGCATGGGCTACTAGGAATTCCTTCAACGAGTCTAATGAAATCAATCCGAGGGCTCCAACTATAACTGGGATTGTTGTTGTTCTATATCATTATTTTTATTATTATTATTATTATTATTATCGTTATGCCTCAAAGGATTTTCTTTTTTTAATCGACCTTTGCTTTAAAGCTTAGTTCATGTATCCATATCCACCGTATTATTATATTATTATTAGTGTTGTTTTGTTACCATCATCATCATCATCAGCAACAGCAGCAGTTGTACTATTCAGCAGATGTTATGATAGGGGAGGCAAAGATTAATATTCTAATAATTTTAGTCACTATACAAAACAAATACTCAAAGTTACTAAATTTCCTTGTAAAATTTAGGAAAGAAATATAAAACTAGCCAAATGTGCTTTCATATTTTTATGAATGGTAACTTTCTTCTTGAAAATGACGATCAGTTGCGAATTATGACTTTTGAAAGCATACGGTAGACAACTTGACCACCAGCATTAGAAAATTACTCGTCTCAAAAGATGCCGCATGTTAAGAGTTACATAAACTTCAGAAACATACACGAGTTCTCCATCAATAAAAATAAACGAAAACACTTCATATTTTGAATAGCACCTACGGGATTCTGAACTCAAAATCTGTAAAATGGATCTGCTAAGAACAGCTCAACCGTAGACGATTTATTTCACTTTTTATTGAGCCTATATAAGTTTTGACTATGAGAAAAACACTTCTTTTTTTTCCTACCGCTTGGGCTGAGAACATAGTTATGGGAAAGTGTTTTTTTTCTTCTCAGGGCTCTCTGAAAACTTTTACCATACTTGATAAAGATATCTTAGATGGAATAGAGTGCAAACAGAAGTGTGTTGACGACGTTCTCCAAGAGATTTCTACAAAAGGAAAAATAAACTAAAATTCCGATTCGGTCACCGAATATGTTTTCATTGTTCATACTCACTATACCTCCAATTTTTATACTAATTTCAAACAATGTACTTTACCTTATCCACGGGGGGATGTTTCAAGACCCTCAGTCTAAGACTTTAAATAGTCTCTTTCTCTCTCTCTCTCTCTCTCTCTCTCTCTCTCTATGTATATATATATCATCGATCTCAAGTTGCCCAGAATTTGTTTGTGAAGCATTCGGAAACATCTAACGAATGATGTGGTCAGCACATTCGTTCGATCTCACCTCAGTTGATCATTCAAGAGACGTGGTGAAGAGGTCTATTCACACGCAAGATCTTGCATCTACAGATATCAGGGATCTGTCGCCAACTATTGGAAGAGCACAGAATAACCTTTCTCTAAATTAGAGTTCCTGCACTGCCAGACTAAAGTGTGTTTCTATACGATACTAGGCAACTTTTACCCTGACGTTTTGGCACATCAGTGTAGTATGGATAGTTTAAATGTTGCAGTATTTCACATAAAAGTTCATTTTGAACAAAGATATACATTTGCAGTTATTAACCTCATAACTT
Source organism: Acanthosepion pharaonis (assembly GCA_903632075.3). NCBI lineage: Eukaryota > Metazoa > Mollusca > Cephalopoda > Sepiida > Sepiidae > Acanthosepion > Acanthosepion pharaonis. The sequence continues at coordinate 270,312 of CAHIKZ030000177.1, forward strand.
AAAAGTTAAAAAAACGAAATGAATTGCTGATCCATGATGGATTGCAAGCACAAGTCTGCAGGAAAATTCGATTTTTCAGTTCAAGATTACAAAGAGTATTCTTTTGACAATTTATTTAATGTTGGGGATGAAAGTTGGCATGACAATTATCGACATGTAGAATCGAGTTCGAAAACAAACTGCTATTAGAAATTAATTTTATACTCACGCCCAACATAAAGAAACGAATCCGCTTGTCCTGTGTTATATCCCAGCGGCAGATATGTTGAAAATATTTCAACTTAGCTTCACAGAGAAGAATGAAAACGTGTGTAAACCATTATTCTAAAACAATCTTCCTAGTGATTGTTGACACCACTAGCCGCAAGCAAAATGCCTCATGCTATTGATTACAGAAAAATTAACAAAAGCACTATTTTTGGCAAATTAAAAAAAATTCACACTGATTACAGCTGGCTCAATACAATAAAAATAATATTTTAAAATGAAATTTTGTAAAAACTAAATTCTGCTAACGTCATCTGATGGCAAACAGAACGAACTTTTGAACCAACTGAATTACTTTCTATAGAAGTGCAATATGAATAATTTTTTATAGATATAATTTTTTAAAGAAACCAGAAAAGGTGATTTCCATTGGATACAAGTTAATGCAAGGTTCGCAGTATATATCATTTCCCCAGAATAGCTGAAGGATAGAATCTTTGTATTTGATTTGGTCTTGTGGTTTTGTCTTTTTAAAAGAAATAGCCAAAATGAAATGTTTCGCGATATAGCATTAGATAAAAGCGGTAAGTTTTTACATGCACATGAACGCAGTTCGTTGGAATTCATTTTTTTGAAAGCAAGCTGCTGGATATATATTACTCATCATATGCATATTTCATTGCTTGCCGGCCTCTTTATGGGACCCAAGGCTGCCATTATACAATGTTCATTTCCAGGAATTATACTACAATATTGTATATTTCCCACTGCACTAAAAGGAGCAGGGTCACACTACAATTCCTGAGGCATCCTAGAAAGGGAAGTGCCGAAGAGACTGAACAATTTCTAGCATCGGTCGCATGTATGTTTTCGAATCCCCCACCTAAATTGTGACCTTGTGTCAAACGTAATCCTATCGCACTGAAAAAAGCATCTTATATATACTTCAGTAAATAGATGTATATTTTCAGTTAGAGAAAGATTTAATTATATTCTGTTGTCTCCAAAGAGAACATTTAATGGCTTCTACGTAAACAGGAAATTGCATCCATATATTTTCTTAGTGGGTGCCTGCTGTACAGAAACCTTAAATGCCAGCAAAGAAATTATACCAATAAATATAGAGTGTATACTAATATACTAATCCCTAATACTATTCACCTGAAAAATATATTTTGCTATGTAATATTCATTTTTAATTTCATTTTCTTTTATGAAGTTAGCATTAGCGAAAGATGCATTTCAAAAGCTAATTAGAATACTAAGAATAAAAAAAAATGACCGTCCTGGGTATGACGATAAACTACATCCGCGTCCAGGGTAAGACGATAAACTACGTCCAACAGCAAGGCCTCTGATCAGGAGGCTTTGAGGAGCGTGGAACCAACTCTTAATTGCTGGTGTTCCCAGGCCCACCCTGACCAAGCAAATAGTTAACCCGAAACTGAAATAAAAAGCATGAAAGTGTAAAACTAGGTTTTAATACCAGAAATACTTTGTAAAAAAATTATTACCAGAAATAAATTTTTGAGGAAGAAAAAATATTACCAGCAATACGTTTTTGAAGAAGAAAAAATATTACCAGCGATACGTTTTTGAAAACAAAATATTACCAGCAATACATTTTTAAAATTATATTACCAGCTATACATTTTTGAGGAAAAAATATTACCAGAAATAGATTTTTGACAAATCAAAAATATTACCAGGAAATAAATTTTTGACAAAACAAAAATATTACCAGGAAAAAAAAAAGTTGCCGGCATTAAGTGACCCATTGAGGTTGACATGCCGTAAAACAAACCAAAACAAACAAACATAAAAATGATTAGAAAAGACCGCGAAACCGATTCGTAATATCAAATCTCCTATATGGCAATGAATGCTGGACACTCCTCAGAGATAAAGAAGAGACATGATGGATCAGAAATTTGGTTCTACAGAACATGTGAGCAACTGAAATTTTTAGGGCACATAATGAGGCAAGAGGGCTTGAAAATGTTGATACTCACAGGACAGATTGGATGCAAAAGGGACAGAGTTAAACAACGCATAACCTACCTAGCGAACTTGTGTAAATGGATGGCGGAACAAAGTTTAGGATTGATAACAAAAAGACAAAATTTGTTAAGAGCTACAAAGAACTGGAAATTGTAGAGAGCCATGATAGCCAACGTCGTGAAGAGATACGGCATATAGAAAAAAAGAAACGAAATAGTTATAAATATGTAACCTACTTATATGGCAATGAATGTAGGACATTGGTTCTATCGCCAAATGCGAATATCACAGAACAGGATGTTTTAATCAGAACAAGATCTACAAGTAAAATGATGCTCACAATCAAAAAACGCCAGCTGAAATCTCTGGGACACATACTGAGAAAAGAAGGCTTGGATAATTTAACACCCAGAAGACATAATGATCGCTCACAAAACATACTGAGAGTAAGAGAAACAGTAGGGACCATTGATTAACCTACTTAACGATAACAAAATGGAATAGTTAAAGTGAAAAAAAAAACATGGTGCTAACGCTTTTATCCACACACCGCCCAGTGGATAAAAACATTGGTTGAAGTAATCCAGTCACTTGGCCCAAAGAGCTATGAGTTCAATACCTGGCCACAGCAGAGGTGAAAAATAGTATCAGTTATTTTTCTTTAACTCAACTGCAGCCAGCTATTAAACTCACAACTCTTTGAGTTTAGTCATTGGATTACTTCCAACAACGCCTTTATCAACTGAGCTATATGTCCTTGAATTTTTGGAACTTATAGACCAAATGTTCCAGTATCATTTTTTTTTACTAGAGCTCATCTTACAACCTGTTATTATTGTTTTTTTCTCTAGCACTCCGTATTCCAAGTTCTCATATTGCATTCATGTTCATGCTTGGCCAACTTAGGAGATTTTTGTGCGCTGATTCCTTAAGTTTTCGTATTTTCAAGCAATGTTCACTGTCTATTATTTCAACCTTATCCCACGTGGGTCGGTGAGCTCCCTTTTGCATCCATATGAGGTCAGCTAGGGCTGATTTCTCTATTTCTCTACGTGTTACGGATCTAGGTTGTTCCTATAGTCTTATCCTTTTAAGGGTCCGGCCTGTTTCCCCTTTATATTTCTTACAACAGCTGCATGGGATAGCGTACACACAGCCCTTAATCATGTTCTCCTCTCTGGGAAGTCTTACTCGTTAGAGGTTTCTCCGAAGTGTTGAACCATTTTCGACGTTCGTGATGTTATATGGACCACAGATCTTTTGTATTTTTTTATAATCCCTTCACATAGCTGTTTTCTAAGTGTTGTTTATCCTCTTTTACCCTCCTATCCCAGTTTGTCGGAGCTGTTTCATGTAACCAGAATGGTTATTACGTTGTAAGGTACTGCTTATACTAACCATTTCTTGTTCATATGTCACTTATTAATATTGCTGGTTGTCGTAGGTAGCGGACGATCCTTTTCTTTACACTGTATGGGTGATGGGAGTCGAAGTTAAGGTATTGTAATGTACGAATGTTGGCTTGCGGTATACGGATGTCTTGAACCCATACTCTGTTCGAGATATTAGTACATCAAGGAATGCTAGTTTGTTGTTGTTTCTCTCTCCATTGTGAACTCTATCGATGATCTTATTTTCACATACTCCAGTAGTAGCTGGGTCTCTTCCTGGTGTGGCCAGAGAGTTTTCTTTAGTGACGTTAATTCTACTGATATTTTCTCGAAGTATTCCATGTATATGTTAGCCATTGCTGGTAATAGTGGCAAGCCCAATGCTAAACATTTATCCTGTCGATATATGTCTTATCCCATTCCGAAGTGTTTGTGTACAGAAAGTCGATCAGATTAACTATTGGTTTAATGGTACGTTCTCCTAAGGATGAGTCCAAAGCCAGTCTGTCCCTGACTATCGATACTCTCTCCTCCGTGGGTACCTTAGTAAACAAACTCACTATACCCTGGTTGGATTGGATAGGAGCATGTTTGATTATTCCCACGAAGTGGGTGGACTTTCGAACATATGACTTTCCTATTAATGGGTCAGTTATATCTCCAAGGAAACGACTCAAAGGGTGGCACACAGAGCCTTGGCAGCTAACGATTGACATGAGCGGAGTTCCGTCTTTGTGAATTTGGGGGAGACCGCATATGCAACGTTCTGACAACTTCATGAATGTATTAGGTGGGAAGTTGTTCTTGTTCTTGATTAGGATCTGCGACAGTTTTCATTCTGTTTTCATTGTTAGATCTTTCTTTACTTTACTATAGTTACCACTTCTAATGAGGTCTTCCAGTTTTTCTGTATATTCCGTTTTGTCTATCACCACAGTCGCATTTTCTTTGTCATCTGGTAGAAATGAAGATATTATCATTTCTCTGTAGGGTTTTGATTGCCAGCCTCTTTAGTTTTGTGATGTCTGATTTGGGAAGCTTGGCTTTCTGGAGTATCTAACTTTTCGTCTTAGCCCATCCGCCAGAGCCTAAGGAATGTTCAAGGCTATTTCCTCGCTTCTTGCAATGATATCCAAGTATGGTCTCCACATGATGGTTTGTGCAAAGTTGAGACCGTTTTTCAGTGCTGACTCGTCAGAGGTTGTTGATTAATGCTGGTGTTGATTAATGCTGATTATTGCCTTCATCGTGATGATATGGCAACAAAAATGAGGGCAACAGTCCAAAAAATATAAATAGCGTAAATAGTTACAATACGTCATCTCAGAAATATAGACATATACTCTTTGAGTATCAGCAATTAATTTTCTCATGATGGATACGCCTCAGTCGTGAGACATGATGGATATGTCACCTCTGGGTGAAGATCCTACAAATCTAGCTTAATTGCTATTGTATTCTGATCTTTTTTTTTTTTGTATGTTCGTTTCAGAAAGCAAATTTCCTGAAAGAATTGCATTTGTCTCCACTGTGTAGCATATATTCAAGTCTTCTTAATATTATTTCCGTTCGACTGATTGCAAAAGTTTTATGTTGCAATTCTCATTGTTTTCTGATGTAATTAAATTATGTATTCTTCATTATTGCAATGTACAGTAATCTCGATAAACCATGAAATTTTAGCACTGGATTTTATTCTAGTTTAAATGGATGAATGACCTCAGAACAAAACCAGATATGGAATACACTAGAATAACATCGACAAATATATCGGCAGAAAGGTTTTATTATAAGCAGGGAAACCCACGAAAACTATTCAGAATATAAAAAATAATATTAATTCTACCCATTCTATTCAGTTCATTTTACAAAGAATTGTAGATATCTATTGACATTAGCTTTGTCTGGTTCAGGGCGACAGTTGCGAGACATTCATTGCTGACAGAAATGGGCTTCCAGTTTAAATTCGACCTTGTGGCACATTCCGTTCGAGTAAGCGCATAGATAAATCCAATGATAAAACTAAATCACAGAGTTACGTCAAACGGAGAACCACAACATAAAAAGTGGTATGGGTGCTAAATTTTTTTTTTTTTTTTTGTTGTCGATCATGGCTCTCCACAAGTTCTTTGTAGCTCTTAGTAAATTTTCTTTTTGTAATCTCTATTAAACCCATTCATTTACACAAGCTCGATAGGTAGGTTGTGTGTTGTTTTCTTATGTCCCTCTTGCCTTCACCCTGCCCTTTGAGTATCAAATGTTCCAAGCCCTCTTTCCTCATCGCGTTCTAATGAAATTTTAACCGTCTCTTCCTGATGTTAAGTATAACATACAACATGAAGTATATAAAACTTTGTCAATGTTCACATGTTCAGTCCATGTTATTCTCTGTATCATTCTGTAGACCCGCGTTTCTGTTTCCCCTAGTCTTTTCTCTATCTGTGAAACTATTGTCCAGCATTCACTGTCATGTAGGTGAACCAATATTCCGTAACAGTTCAGTACACTTTTCTTTGTTTCTAATGAAATTCACTTGTTTCTTGATACTTTACTTAGCTTTTGGAATGCATCTTTCGCTATCCCAAAGCGCCTTTTGATTTCATTGTCGCACTTTCCGTCCAATGGCAGTAATGATTTTAGATAAATAATATAGCTCAGCTCAGTAGCTTTGTCTTAGATTTAGACCATGAGGACAAATTTAATTTCCTGATGTATTTTCTATTTCAGAAAAAAAATGACGATTTGAAGTCACAATCTCCTTTATAGCACCGTTGCTATACCTAATATTTGAACACACACACATAAACACACATACATACATATTTTATATATTGTAATTGATTTTACGGGTTTCGAGCGCGCATAAATTCAATCTGAACTTTATATATTAGATGAGAATTCATAGCGATAGGTAAATATATGTTTTGTCACGTTTAATGTAATTTAAAATGCTGAATTTCTTCAGGTTTTTTTTTTATAAAAGCATGAGAGATTGGTAACCAAGATAATTGTAAACAACTTTCGGTAATTACCAACACCGTTCACTTATAAAAGGTTAAAAAGTTTTAAAATTTTTAATAGGACCGATGACATTGACACTCAAGCAGAAACGGCAATTACTGCCAGTACCGTTAACACAAACATCATATTTCCAAGAATATAAGCGACCCAGTTTTATTTCATGTTTAGCCATCAGAAACAAATTACATTGCAGTATTCTCCACCCTAAATGTTATTAACACTACACCTAACACTTTATACTGAAGTTCAAACAATAAAAGTCTCAAAGTAGAGAGTTGTTGTTAAACATAATATGCAGGTTTTACGTCAATCTACTCGTAAATTCTGATGCAATAAAATATTAATTATCTACACCATTGTGCAAATTAATTGAAACAACTATTTCTGTTTCCTTTCTTTCATCATACGGTCAGTTTTAGAACTACTGTATTGACAGGGTGTAATCGATTTCTATTTATTCCCCAGATGAGGTCATTTACAGTAGTCTGCAGTAATATGAATCTATTTTCGGTGTGTATGATGAAATTTGTTTGGCCTTGAAAAATATCGCATCATCCGTGATTGCATCAGATTTTCATCACACGCAGACACTATTGTCTCGACTGTCGATTAGTTGTCATACACCCAATTTCTGCGATGGACGATACTACAAGGAAGCGTATGAAAATTGTAACGCTGCACGAATGCAATGGCAAGCCTTACCAGTGAGCAAATCAAAGTACTATAGACAGGCCAAGAAATACTGATTAAATCCAATCGCGAATATCTGTTCCAGCTGCAAAGAACGACTTCATGGAATGGACGTACAAAGTACTAACATGTGCACTAGGTCATGTTTCATTGGAAAAAATACGAAAAGATGCAAATAATAACGGAATTATTCGTTTTATTTCAATTAATTTTGCACAAGGGTATATATTTACTATTCCTGATCCATATAAATTTTCATGCTCTACTTCACTCAATACATGGCTCGAGAGATACTCAAAGTAGAGGCTTACTGTTAAAATCGTTATACTGTATGAGGTGTTATATGACTTAAGGTAAGAAATGAAGATTAGGACATATAAGGATAGCGATTGACCCTTGACGTGAAGAGGTTAATTTTCTAGTTTTCCGGGAAGCATCCACGCAGGAGGATTCTCCGCGATGTAGCAGTTCTTGGGTAAAACTGTTTAAGTGCAACGTCTTAATTACATCTGAAATATGAAGGAAATGAGTCTGATTCTTCTCCGTGTAACTAGCATGTTGACTCTAAGCTGTGAAAGTCTTAATTGGTGAAACTAAATAATGGAACTCGTCTATATATTTTCCTTGGACGTAGCGATAGAGTAGCAATGGGCTTGCGACGTTGCATCTGTGGGGAAAGAGGCTGCAGGGTGGAAAATAAATCTTCTCCGACAAGATTGAGTAAACACTTCTGAACTATCTAGCATGGATTTTATATTATTATCTCTACATTAATACGTTTCGCCCTAGTTATGTATGGTGTGTGTCATGCTAATCCTATTGAACCCAGACTGTGGCGAGCGTTCGAGAGGAACAAAAAATAGAGAGAGAGGAACGCAGAAAGAAAAGAGTGTGACACGGAGAAGAGTTAAATGTGGTCATCTTAGATAACGGTAATTATGAGGGGTTAAACCATGTTTTGTGACCTAACGATCTGTTGAGGACATTTCAGTATTTTAAGAGACCATGTAACTTTTCTTATAACTGTCTGGAAATGTAACGAGTGCAGTATTAAAAGTATTAAAGCCGTGTAATTTACACGGGTTCTGCTTGTTATTATTATTTTTTAGTTTAGTTAGAAAAGAAAAATTATAAAAATAAAGAGCGAATAGATTATTGGATTTACCTGTTAAAACATCGGCTTGCTTTGTGCTTTCCCATAAACAAATGGCTATGCGGGTGTAAGTCACACCCATAAAACAAACAGGAACAACATAAAAGACAATCATCTTTACAATTTGATATCTCAGCTCATTAGCACTTGACCAACCAGGTGAACAGGAAACGAGCCAGTCGGTGAGTTCTGGTCGGAATTCCCAGTGTAGTGTCAATGATACCATGTTAGGTGCTGCAGCACACACGGAAACTAGCCAGATGCACAGGATTATGACTGTAGCTCTTCGTGGGGTCTTTTCTTGGAAAGTCAGTGGGTGACAGATAGCTGACCACCTTTCTACCGATGTCGCCGCTAGCGTCTGGACTGACACGTAGATGGACACGTCCTGAAATGACAGAAAATCATCATTTAGTGAAATAGATAAATGTTAGAAAAATAAATGTGAACCAATTGTTTTAGGTAAGTATTTTCCTTATTAACATTTTTTTTTAATAATTTCATTCCAAACAAGGCGATATTGGCACAAGACCACAGATGGTTTGAGTGAAAGAAAGAAAATGAGGAGATTTTTATGAGGACAAGTGATGAAAGGACAAAAAAGGAACAGAATTCAGAAAGACAGAAGATGGCGATTGACGTTGGATTTCAATTGTTTAAGATTGTAGGTGACAAGGAAGCAAATAATCGAGAGGTATTTCCACTGGCGGAATATATATATATATATATATATATATATATATATATATATATATATATATATATATATATATATGCAAGCTTTATTAATTATGACAGACAAGGTGCTTTGATTAAGTTTTTTATATAATTTGTCATATGATCTTATATATTTCTTCTTTCCCTAGATAAATTATACAAAAACTGTACAAATGTTTTATTTTTCTAAGCGCTTTCGGCTATAATTTTAGCCATTATCAAGGATAAATTATATTTACGGTTAATTAAAAATGGATTGTTGTATGTATGTATTTAGTATTATAGAATGTTTTATTCTCAAGACACAGCCAACATATTGTGTCCATGTTCACAGTTGATATTATAGAGTGTTCTGGGGTTTTTTTTGTTTTTTTTTGTTTTTGTTAATAAGGTTTCCATTATTTTTAGCCTTTTTCCCATGTAAACGTTGCTATTATATTTGTATTATCAACCAGTATAGGGTTCGGTAGGTCTCCATGTGTATTTAAATAAGACCTAATTGAGCTATGGTCAGAAAAATGTAGCCTGAGCTTTCTTGTTAAACATGTTGTGGTGTGGCAAACCTAATTGTTTACGAATTTTGATTGCTCAGGAACGCAATTCGTTAATGGACATTTAAATTAGTAAATAATATTTTTTTTCTATTTAATTTTGATCTAAGAGGTGAAGTATTATTTTTAACTATACATTTTTAGCTATAAGATTGACAGTTTAAAATTCTTTGTAATAAATAGTCTATTTTTTTTGCTCTTATCTTCTGGTGTTGTGGATTTTTCTATGATGTTCTTAAGTCTAGTTTCATCTTGTTTGTAATTATCATTCATCTGATTTTTATAAAAAAATATTAATGCTATTGTTTATGTTTGTATCTTCATCATTGCTATTAGCTACCTTAGATAGAAAAAGCCCAATATGGAAATCAAACAATTTATTTGGAAATCCGTTATTGATAAGCGTTTGTTTAACGTTATTTAATTCTTTAAAGAAAAGCGTGCGAAAGGATAAATTGTGCCGCGCTCTCTTGAGGAATGTTTTCTATCTATAATTAGACTAATTACTTATTACAAAAAATTGTAGTTAAAATAATATATATATACATATATGAAGAAATATACTCTTAAGGTGTGGTATATTTATGGGATAAAGTGCTGAATATCAAGGAAAGAGCGTGTGTAAATATAAAAATGAACATTGAAGCCAACACTTAGAGACGACAGGCTGTTTCATGCTAGACGCAATCGTCAGACCACGATCGACTGACGATTGCGTCTAGCAGGAAACAGTCTGTTGCCTCTAAGTGTTGACTTCAATGTTCACTTATATATATATATATATATATATATATATATATCATTTCAAACGTTATTGCATAGGATTCTCGTATTTAAAAGACACCCCTATTTTTTATTTTTACATTAAACAGTTTATATTATGTCTATCGGCTTGCGTATTAGAAAAATCTCAATAAAGAAGGTTTGCTCTCTAGCAGAAAACGAAACTGCATCATTCTTGGCAGGAGTTTTACGATTCGGTTACAAAGACTGTCACGCTACAGCAAAGACTTATTTCCCCTTTTAATGGAAGCACGCTTCTTCACTAAGATTTTTTTTTCTCGAAATTTCTTCAAATTGATGCCTCGCAGAAGACCTGACTTCAAAGACCCCATCCACCGGCTATAAACAGAAACACGCGAGATCGTGACAAAATACCACCTTCCTCTTCTATGAAGTTTATTGAATCATAGGGCGCTTGCTGTAACGCGAGGTAGCATGTTTCTGAATCCAATTTTCTCACTGAGTCCATAGATATGTTTTCACTTTTAACACTTCACCTTTTTCCTAATGCCAAATCAAATGATTTGTCAAGTAGTTTTCTGAATACTTATGTCAAGTAACTCCAAGGAATTTTTGGTTTTAGTCCTAACTTACAATTTCATTTTTTAGGATTAACTTTTTAAAATATTTTTTCAAAATAAAAACCGTTTCCATTTTTTTTCTTCTTTGTAGCTCTTATCAAATGTTATCTATTTGCTATCTTTTTATAAATCCTAATCTGCCAACCATTTTACACACAAGCTCGTTAGGTAGTTTATGCGCTGTTTTCCTCGGTCCCTCTTGACTTTAATCTGTCCTATCAAAAAAATTAAGAACTAAATGTTATATCTATAATATTTTAAATGGAATGTATGACACCACGGTACTTATGATGGTACAATGCAACATATTAATAACGGAGTGTTAAGATTAACTTATATAAGTAGAAAACGGCAAGGATGTTGAAACCTAGAGACGTTGGAACTCACTTCAATAGCTATTTGTTCCACCTGACGAGATTGCTAACTATCGCACTACGGTAGGCCCACTGTTTGTTGTTAAGCTTAAATTACGTCTGTCGAAGACTCGACCAGTACGACACTTAGTGAAAATCGAGCAGGTCATAGCATGTTGGTTGTCACACAATTTTATTCACATCGGAGGTACTCTAGGCGCACTGTTATTCATTTAATAAACAAGTTTGCTAATCATCATACGACGGTAGGCATCCATGTTCTTAATGGCTAATTGCTGTGTGTTAATTTAGTTAGATTATTAATTCGACCTTTGTAATTACTTAAGTAATTTATCGTCTATTAACACTGATTGTGAGATATTGAAGCTATTCAAAAGAAAATATAAACTTAATGACAAAAGTTTGTAATTGATATTTCTGTTTTAAGTTCTTACGTATGAGTTTATATTCTTTTAAGCTTGTAAAATTCGATTTCAAAACAAAACTTGTTATGAAACATTTCCAGCATTAAGTACCGGTCAAGGATTTGAGCACATAAATTAATAGCAAAATAATAGTAATTAATAGTAAATTTAGCTATCTCCATACAGGAAATATTTGGCTTTCAAATCCCGAATAGTTAGCGTTACTCTCGGTTGAAATTTATAAAATCTTATTATTTAAACATTTTTGCAGAAAATTAGAATTCTAAAGTCCACTATTTTAGCTATTTCTAATACAAATGGTAGTTTTCTTCCAAACGTCTTGTCTTTTGTCGTATGAAAAGTTAACAGTTTGATTATATTATAATTTTTCTTTTTGTTATATGTGCTATACGTCTTTTGTTGTTGGAAGTTATTTCTTAACCATTTCATCCCAAGAAAGGCGATAATGGCACTAAGACTCAACGCGTTACTGGAAATGTAAGAGAATGAGAAGACTTTAGTGAGAAAAAGCAATAAAATAACATGTTTCAGGAAAACAGAAGGTGACGATTGACGTTGCATTTAAATTTTTAAAAATCGTAGGTGACACGAAAGCAAGAAACTGGCAGAGTTTCACAGGTGAAAAGGACGAAAAAGAAAATATTATAATAGATTTTAGGGTTACGTCTAGCTGCGTCAACAGTAGAATGATGAGGCATATTTATCAATTTAGTAGTACACTTAAATTCATGCATCCATATACGAAGGAGATGAGTTTATTAAAACAATTGTCATGAAAATATTTATTAAAATGACAAAGTGAAGTCACATCACGGCAGTGGAAAAGCTACTGAAGTTGAGGTGCCAGGTCAGGATTGATAACATTACAGACAATTCTTTGGATTTTGTCGAGACTCTCTATATAGCAAGTAGACAAGACAATATATGACAACAATATTTAATGTGCTTTCTTGAAGTCACGTTTTCTACTGATATAAAGTGGAGTGATTATATTGAATCAATTGCTAGGTTCTGCTAGGAAAGTTGGTTCACTGTGTTGTGCCAGACAATTTTCCGTGAGAATCCCTCTTGTCCATTTAGAAAGCTACCATACTGCTGCCATATCTTGTCTGGTGCTCCTATCGTATATCTCGAAATTCTTGACAAAATTCAAAGAAACGTCTGTAACATAATTGATCCTGACATACCATTTCATATTTAATCACTTTCTCACTGTTACGACGTGGTCTGCTTCTGTCTGCGAATATTTTTGGTAACTGGTCTGATGAGCTTTTTTCCTTAGTGCCTTGACTGCATGAATTTAAGCCTGATACTAGATTGGCAATTAGGTCTCCCCGTTTTATTGTTGAATTAGCTGGATTCAACCTTCTCTTCTATTCTAACAGTGTCTTTAGAGAGAGAGAGAGAGAGAGAGAGAGAAACGAACAAAGAGTGAGTGTTAAGTAAAAAAAAAGACGAAAAGGTCTAATAACCACGACATTCTACACTTACGCACATGCGCCCAGACGGGCGCATGGGCGCGCACACACACAAGCACTCATATACTATGACAAAAAAGTTACACCACTGAAAAGTTCATATTTAAAAAAAGAAGAATCGAGAAGTATAGACAATCAATTGCTGATATCCCCTGACGAATGGACCGAGTGATTCCCGGAGGGTCAGTCTACAAATCTTTGGAGTCGGACTGAAGGTAACATCAGTCAGCTAACAGACAACACTTTTACTTGTATTAATTCACTCTCTCTCTCTCTTTATATATATATATAACTATACAAAGGAAATAATAAAATCAAACAATTACAACAATTTAAGTATGTGTGAATTGTCTTGAAAGAGTGCGGAAAATGTAACATTGAAATCTGAAGGCTTATTGGGATAACAAAATATGCTTCCTAAAGCTAAGCAAAGTATTAAGAAACAGGACAATCTCGTTAGAAAAGAACGAAAAGAAAAGAGTACGTAATGTCCATCCTCTTATATAGCAGTGAATGCTGAACAATTTCCTCATGGACGAAGAACGGGTGGATAGCGAAATAGGGCGCTGTAAATCTTGATATTACTTCAATACTGGAGGTAGATATTTTCAATCGGGATAAACTTACTGGAAAGACTTTCGTTTCTTGCCACAAAGGTATTCAAAGAAATGTAGTTGTTTATCCACCTATATGACAGTGAATGCTGACCAATTTTCTGATCGATGAAGACACTTTATTCAACAGAAATGTGTTTCTAAACATGGATACAGAGAATACCATGGACTGGACATGTGTTCAACAACGAAGTTTTAGAGTAAATAGAAACAAACAGGACACTTGTACTTAATATCAGAAAGAGACATTTGTAATTTAAAGGTTCCATAATCAGAAATGGGTGCTTGGAAAATTTGACACTCACTGGATATATTAAATGCAGGAACAGCGGAAACCTTCAGAATACTGTTTTTCTTCTGTTCGACTGGTTGCCACCTCAATGTCAGAAATATCTGTTTATCTTACTATTTAATCCATATTAGAGAGAAAATAGATACATGACTTTTAAGGTGAATGAAACAGAATCGAACGGTAATTGATTGAACCATTAAATTCATTTTTACCGCTTATCAACCCACTGAAGGTTATTTAAAGTAGAACATATATTTTTATATTGTGAGCATTTTTTAGATAATAATGGTTGATACAGATCTTACTAATTAACCCATAGATGGGGGTATGATAGGTGGATTCATGCCCTTCCTAATGGTATTTGCGTGTAAGTGAATATAACGAACCCAACGGGAACTGGAGCACGACTCTCTGATTAAATATAAGTAGTTATACATTATACCATCTTCACGTCTAAGCTTACGGCAACTATTGTTCTAATGTGGTCACCCATGTAGGTACTGTCCAGGCTCGGCGTTGCTTAATTTCAGTTATTGTACGTGAACCGCTGTTTCAACGAGATGGAGCCCTAAGTCGAACGGTAACTGAACTGAGCATGACTATTTCATTCGATAACTGTTATACTATCAGCGCCTCCTATCAACACATCAATAATTGTAAAAAGTCGTTTCACCTCTTTTCAACCTTGACAGTTTGGGGAAATATCTTTTTCCTATGAGAGGAAACTCATTACTCGGAATCTGAAGACAGATATCCTACTGAACATTATCTGCTAAACGTAGCATTTATATTTAAAACGTCGTCACACGTAAAACCCAAAAATATCAAAAGAAAGCTAAATCTTAAGAACATTAAATTTTTTTTTTCTTTGTTCGACAATGAAAGAACAGCTGGACAGCGAAATATTGTGCCTTTAATCTTGATAGTATTTCAATACTGGAGGCAGAAATTCTCAATCGAGTATAAGCTTACTGGAAAGACTTATTTTCTTGCCGCACGTTAATCTATTCAAAGAAATATAGTTGAGCGAGGATTCAGCTTATCTCGTAACGACACCTATTGATTTCAGTGGGTTTTTTCTAGCTTTATAAAGAATCACTAATATACTAAAGGCTATCTATTATTTGTAATATATCAAAGGAAGTCAGCTTCTAAACAGGTCATTTCGTATTTCTCATTATGCAAAAAGAAAGATTCTAAGTCAATGTTAAAAACAAATTCATGTCACAGGAAAATCACTGTCATTTAAATACTGAATTGCGTGTTCGTACTTATGTAAGAAAATCTTTTAAGTGCAATTTCTCTTTAAGAAATTGGTAAACATGGTTCTCTACAGCTTCTTTTTCTTTAATTTTTATAATCCTCATCTCTATCTATAAAAGGCAGGATGTGTGTGTGTGTGTGTGTGTGTGTGTGTGTGTGTGTAACGAATGCACGGCCGCAATTTTCGACGGATTTGCAACAAAATTTACATGCACATGCTCAAAGTTAGTGGTAAGGCCAAGACCGACATTGCATTTCCCAATTCCCATCAATAGTGGAAATAATCGATTTTTGCATGCTTCTACGACACTTTTCATGTAGTTTTCGGCCATTTTCTACTGTCCAGAGTGAGAGCCTATAGCTGGCTGCCACGAATAGGCAGGAAGATACTACTGGCCAGCGTGAGAGCCAACAGCTGACTGACACGAATGTTAACTAGCATGCTAGCATACAAAAAAATTCGTCACAAGTGGGAAAAATTTAAATCTGCATGGCACTTTACTCCAATTAGCTCATTCGCTTGCGTAAACTCAACGTTGATTCTGATTCCGTAGAACTGGGTTGGATGTGAAAAAGTATTTGTTGTTAACATTCTTCTTTAATTCGGTTTTTCCAGTTACAAGTCTTTTTTTAAAGCTGATCGCTTTGTGTTCATTTTGTTTAGTTCTTTTTTGTAACAGATGTAATGTTTAGTATAGAGCTTAGAAAAAATTCGCAGTGTGAGATAGGAAAGTAAGGCATGTAGCAACATCAGCACGGCAAAGGGCTCTCCTTTAAAGGCAAGGAAGGGCAAAAATAATTTAAGTCAAGTGATAGCGATTGCTGTATGAGTCGTACGATTTTTGAATCAAGCACGGGCAACGCCGGGCCATGCTGCTAGTTTAGATATAAAAATTATAGCGGAGTGGTTTCAGCACTATGGTTTTAAATCCATACTTGTCATTCTCATAAACACGTTGCCAAACAAGTCTAGAGAACCTAGACAATTTTCTCCTATTTAACCTTTCGGGTAAAATATTACGGTAGTTTAAGGACTGGTTGGTTATTTAAAATTGGGGAATCGAGAAAGATGTTGTGAAGTGAATATAAGCTGTGTCAGTTGAGATATGAACTTGGTTTTCCTAGCAGAGCCGGCTCAAGATATTGGCAACTCGGGCAGTTGGCTGGGGAGTTAAGACCAACGGTGCCACCATGACGCCATGTCATGTGTCTGTTACTTTCCAAAACTAAAGCCTATAAAAACATACATGGTGTCGTCCATGACTCAAGACAGATTGAATTCTTTGACTATTTTGTAAGGTAGGTGTAGAAAGTGCCTTCAAAAGTATTTGCTAATCTAAAGGTTAGCAAAATGTTTCAGATAGAATAATAAATGTGTTTTTTTAGATTGTATTAAGTTGTATATAATAATAAACTCTTTGTTCTATATTTTCAATTTTTCTCTTTGTGAAAATATCTAAAAATTATACTTGCAAAGGGGCCGAAGTTCAGCTTGCCCCGGAAGTACCATCAACCCTCGGGGTGTTACTGTTTGACAGATCCATTTTTTGCACTGTTCACCGACACCAATACAGTAAACACGGGTGTTATAATTTCATGTAAACTAGCATTTTGATTTTATGTTTACAGTATTAGAGAGGACGATAAGCAAGTTGATATCGAAAACTGTTGAGAATAATTTCGATGCAACTGGCTTAAAACAATTGTGCCCTGGAATCAGACTAAGAACCTAAAATATATTTACCAACTTTATTTAACGATTTACTAATATAATAAGTTTCGGTAGGTTACAGAATATTGAGTTTTTTTTAATGTTTAAGTTTATATGCAAAGAATTCTAGCTTAGCTATGTAAACAATTCTGGCTTACGTGTAAGTCTATAAGCAAATGATTCTGACTTATGCATGAGTCTATGTGTAAAAAATTCTGCCTTACGCGTGATTCTATATGCAAACAATTCTGGTTCATAACCGTTTCAATATAAAAAGTTTCATCGACTTTATGTTTGTGTCTATTCCTATTTCCATGGCAAATCTTCAGATGAGACCCATTCTTCAGTTCCACCAATTCAAACCTTTGCAGCTAGAACAAATCCTGCTACCCCAACAAAGTCGAAATGTCTTGTCGACTGGGACTTCAGAATACGCCGACTGCACCTCTACAGAGGAGTAAGACCGCCTCCGATAAGACGCCCTGGGTATGACAATAAACTACATCCGCGTCCTGGGTATGACGATAAACTACATCCGAGAGCAAGGCCTCTGATCAGGAGTTTTTGAAGAGTGCCGAATCACTTCTTAATTGCTGGTGTTCCGAGGTTCAACTTGACCCGAGGTGGTAGCAACTATTAGGGTCCCAAGTATAGTCAAATAGTTAACCCACAAACTGGGATCAAAACAATATAAAAGTGTAAAAATTGTTTTTAATACCAGCAATACATTTTTGGAAAAGAATATTACCAGTAATACATTTTTGAAAAAGTATTACCAGTAATACATTTTTGGAAAAAAATATTGCCAGCACTAAAAATCTTGTCGGCATTAGATAACCTATTGAGGTTGATATACAGTAAAACAAACGAAACGAAACCAAGCCAAGCCAAGCCAAAACCAAGCCCAGCCAAAGTCGAATCGATCTCTGATCCCCTGAGTTCCAAATGTAAGGAGAAAGCTCTACTCAAACAGATTTTTTCCAAGATCGGCTTTGTGGAAGAGACTTCCACGTGGAGGATTTCCTGAATGCTACAATCTTAATCTCTTCAAGTCAAGGGTCAGTCTTTATCTATCCTACTTATCCCCATAATCATAGGATCCCACTACCCCATACTTCACCCATATCACACCTCATTCCTTATAACGATTTTAACATCAACCTTGACTGATACTCGAGCCACGAATTGGGTGAACATTAGTATTAAATCTTTACATGGATCAGAGATAGTAAATATTGCCCATTTATATTTTAGGGTATCAGAATTTGCTTGGATTGGATTCATGTAAAAATGGCTGTTTTTATTCAAGTCTGTAAGCCTTACTTAGCTTGGGGATAGGCAAATACAGGTCTTTTCTATTCGAGTGTTTAAGCATTGACTTGATTCGTTGATTGGTTAGTATTGTTCGTGTCTATTTGAGTGGATGAGCATTTACTTGGTAGGTAACTCTTTTTGGGTGGGATCATATCATTTTGCAGGAGATGTAATCGACAAATTTTGGGTCAAGCTGAAAGAGTGACTAGCAGAAAGGGCACTTTGTGAGGATCGAAGTTAAGACAACAGATAATGACCTGAAAATCTTCTCGTTTATCAATTTCTTATATTTACATTTATTAGATTTTATTTTCTCTGTCTCATAGAATATTCTCTAGAAATGATTTTTTAACAAAAAAATATGTTTTTGAAGGTATGCGCCATATTACACCAAAAAAGTGGGGATGATATAAAAGATATTATAAATCAGCAGTTGTTCCTGCGAATATTCTCTTAGCAAGTAGTTTTATGATTTGAATCGCTAATACCTGATAGAATAGATATTCGGGTCATTATTAACGTTTCAGAACTCTTACAGAATGTAATGAAGGAAAGCAAGAAGAAAGGACTAAACATCAAGTGTAAAACAGACAGAATGTACGGTTGTCAGCAATAGCAACAGCACAACATGTAAACTATACGTTGGAGATAATAAAATCAAACAAGTACAACAATTTAAGTATGTGTGAAGTGTCTTGAAAGAGTGCGGAAAGCGTAACATCGAAATCTGAAGGCTTATTGGGATAACAAAATATGCTTCCTAAAGTTAAGCAAAGTATTAAGAAACAGGAAAATTTCGTTAGAAAAGAAAAGAAAAGAGTACTGAACTCTTACGTAATGTCCATCCTCTTATATGGCAGTGAATGATGAATAATTTCCTCATGGATGAAGAACGGATGGATATCGAAATAGGGTGCCGTAACTCTTGATATTACTTCAATACTGGAGGTAGATATTTTCAATCGGGGTAAACTTACTGGAAAGACTTTTCGTTTCTTGCCGCATTTTAAGGTATTCAAAGAAATGTAGTTGTTCATCCACCTATATGACAGTGAATGCTGAACAATTTTCTGATAGATGAAGAAGATACTTTATGCAACAGAAATGTGTTTCTAAATATAGATGCTGAGAATATCATGGACTGAACATGTGTGCAACAACGAAGTTTTAGAGTAAATAGAAACAAATATTTTATTATACTTAAAATCAAAAAGACTCAGTTGTAATTTAGAGGTTACATAATCAGAAATGAGTGCTTGGAAAATTTGGTACTCACAAGATATATTGAAGGCAAGAGAAACAACGGAAAGCGACGCATAACCTACTTAATGAGATTTTGTAAATGGGTGACAGAACAGAGTTTGGGAGAGATAGTAAAAAGTGCAAAAAAGCTACAATGAACAGGAAGGTGTGAAGAGACATGATCATGAACTTTCTGGGGCGACATGGAACTTAGAAGAAGAAGAAGAAGAAGAAATAATTAAACTCAATGCTGGTAGGAAGGGTGTGTTTAACCAAATTTTCACCGTAGTTGGGGGAGCCTGCCCGCCTAAAAAAATCAGCATTCGAAATCCTATTTTTTTTATTCAAATGACTCATTCAGTCCAACATCTCAGCCCCGTGACCGGTTAAATGTTCATATTTATTTCTTTGCTTAAGAATCTTAAGAGGCAACAAGTATAGGACACCGAGTGAGGATCGATCTCATAGCTCAGTAATGATCTTCAACTCGACCTGCTCGCTAACCATTACTCCACACTAAAGCGCACAAGACACTCACTAATCTTAGCACAAATCCACAAGTATGGGACAACCAATGAGTATCAAACTCACTACTCAGTAGTAATTGTCAACCAGACTAGTCCGTTATTTATTATCCACACTGTGACGCCGAGAATATTGAACTATCTTAACTTTAATAAAACAAACAAACATAGGTTTTCCATTGAAGTTCGATCTTAGACATAGTCAACTTAAATTGTTACACATGCCCCCGATTCTGTTGGTTTATCGTAAAACATTCGGAAGGCAATCAAATTACAGGCTCTAAGGTATTGTTTGTTTACATAATTCTTCATTCAAGAAAAAGAATATGTTATTCCCAAAATATGATTTGATGGTCGGAAACTATTTTCACTTTTGAATTAAATTAACGATCCAAATTTCTGATAAGTTTTGCCTGAATATTTCTTACTTCTGCTAAAGAACTACAGTCATCTGACATGGCTTAAATGATTTCAGGACAATTTCGGTTTCTTTTATGAATATTGAGAAAAATAGAGTGGAAATTAATAACACACACACACACACACACATATATATATATATATATATATATATATATATATATGTTTTAATTATTTATTTTACAAACTTTCACTCAGTGGAAGGTTCGAGAGCCAATCAAATTACAGGGTTACTGTCGAAATGGTTATAATGAAAAGAGATGTGATAAATATGAATGAACAGGGGGGTAAGTGGGAAGTGAAAGTTATGAGGATGAGGAGGGCAGAAAACGGTTGGTTCTTGAGTGGAAAGATCTTGATTAATGTGTTCAGGGGAGTAACCACGGCAGAGACTCTTCCAAAAAGTGGTAGGTTTTAGGAATATTCTCTCTCTCTCTCTCTCTCTATATATATATATATATATGTAAAATCTTCAAATCTTATCTCCCGATTTTCGCAGAAGTAAATCCGTACACCAAGCGCAAAATAAATCAGTATACAAGCACACAAAACATTTCAAAAGTAACGAGTAGTGATGTCTCTTGAAAATGGACAGGATTTGGCACCGTGATATTATTAAGTACCTGCAGAAAAAGGGTTTAACCCACAAGGAGATTTATGCTGACATCGTTCCTACTCTACACACTCAAGCTTCATCAAGAGTGCAAAAGTAGGTACCTGAATTTAGTAGGGGAAGGGAGAGTCTGGACTTCCTACAACTACCACCACCATTGATCGTATTCACGCGATGACAGGCGATTGACTATAGATCAAATAGCTAATTAGTATATCTCATGAGAGAGTTGAGAATATTCTGTACAATGAACTTGACATGACGAAGGTTTCTTCTCGGTGGGTGTCACGTCTTTTGACAACTGATCAAAAGTACACGATCCTGATCACAGCACGAGAAAACATGACATTGCTTGAGTCTGGTTTCCTTGAATGTTTCCTAACCGGGGACGAGTGCTAGGTTCATCATTTTGAACTAGAAACAGAGAAAATTAATGTATTGGAAACACCTCTCCTCACCTGTTCGAAAGAAGCCAAAGAACGTGATGTCCTCAGTTTTTCGGGACGCAAAAGGTTTTGTTTATTGACTATCTTCAAAAAGACCCCATTATCAATGGAGAGTACTATGCAAACTTGTTGAGGTAGTTATGAAAGGCTATCAAGACTAAACATCCGGAAAAAATAACGAAAGATGTTCTGTTTCGTTAGCACACAAAGTTTCAATTGCAGCTGTGCTTGACCGTGGTTTTGAACTGGCTTATCACCCTCCCTATTCTCCTTATTTGACTATCATCTGTTCCCAACATTCACTTGGCTGTGAATCAGTACCACAGTGATGATGATGTTATATCTGCTATTGACCAACAGGATGAACAGTCATCTTTTAACAGTCAGGTGTCAGTTTACCTGCAAAGAAACAATGCAGTTATTAGTAAGAAAAGTTTAAATTAATGCATACAAGATTCCATAGCTCTAGCATCATTCCTTCATAGTCAGTTTAGGATTTTTCAGTCCACCGTCGTATTAATATTAAAATTTTACAACGGTCTGTTTTCAATTTGTCCTTGACGATTGCCACGTTCATGAAACAGTTCGTTCCACTACGTTTTATCAAAAATTGAAGAATGAATGTATTATTATAATTATTATTATTAGTAGTAGTAATACTCGTAGTAGTAGTGTATAGTATATATATATATATATATATATATATATATTCACAACGGAATTAAATAATTCAGGAACAGTGAGGATAGCAAAAGATACATCCTCTGAATATTTGTTTTAAAGGCATCTCATTTTTATGAAATGTATATATATCTCATTTTGACATATATATTTACCAAAATTACAGAAAATATCTTGAAATACTAAAGAGCAAATTTATTCAATAAAATCGCCATTGGATTCAGCCACGACTTCCAGACGACTTCGGAAACTCATGCACATCTTCTGGATGGTCTCTTTGTTTAAGTTGGTGAATGCTGTCATAATTCTTGCTTTCAGATCATTTTTGGTGTTACAAGGAGTCTTAGTCTTATTGGACCCTCACTCAACTGTGCCACACACATAATAATCAAGGCGTTTATAGTTTGAGGAGCTAGATGGCCCTATGTAAGGGGTGATGTGGTCGCAGAAATTGTCTGACAGCCATGATTGGTTCCTCCTGCTTGTGTAACATGGTGCAGGGTTACCAAACATAGGATCTTCCAGCAGCCATTCTCTTTGATCCAGGGCAGCACTGCCTCCTCAAGCCACTTGATGTGAGCCTCCGTGTTGAGTGAGGCCCCGTGGGAAGATGAATGGAGGCATAATATTGCCATCACTAGTGTGACTCCATCACCTTCGTAATCACTACTAGACATCCAACCCTCTGAATTGTCCTTAGATTGAGACCCAAACACCCTGAAATGTTCGTATTGGAGCTTCCGGTGAGAATTTCAAGCGGTATACATACCGTTTCCAAATTTCTGGCAGAGGGAATTGTGTTATGGTGCTCTTTTTTTCACAGACGGTGACCAACTGACCGTAATATACTGTTCAGTCGACAAATTCAAAATACAAGCAACGCGCATGCGCGGAATTAAAATATAAAATGGTGACAATTTACCCATCTCACCCTGTATGTTTCTGTTTTATAAAATAAACAAATATGTTTTTTATTTATTCGATTACGTACATACTGTTGTACCGTTGCAGACGATGTTATCATCTAATTAGAAAATACTGGTCATGCCCAAGGTAACGACTTTAAGTTAACGACTAAATGTGATCAATATTTTATCATCCTTTTAATGTTGGATATTAATCATTTTCATAAAATTATGCCTGAAAGCTACATATGTTGCCCTTTTAAGAACGATGAACATTTATTTAGAAAACGGATAAGATAGAGAAAACGTATAGAGAATTACAGATAGTTGTTAAAATGTAACTGACCATTCCTAACTCCTTCCATGACTACCATGATTATGCTATTCATTGCCAGATCTCACCAGCAACACAATACATTTCATTTTTAAATATTCTATCTGCTCTGTTCCTACTGTGTTTCCTATCTATTCAACACCATTCATCAACCTTTTACTCCAGTTTTTATTGTTCAATTTTGCTCTTTCCACCCAACCTTTATCTTCGTAGTTTAATTATTTATAAATATATATCTTACCTTGCTCTGTTCTTTTATTAATTTTGATACCTTCTTTGTCTCCTAGAATTATCTGTAAACTCGCTCTGTAAATTGATTTCTGTGGGTTTCTGGGGTTGTCTTCTTGTGAGCTTAGATTAAAATGACGTGTCTCAGAAAGTGAAACTGGCGAACCGAGTTCAAAATCCAGCTTCGTGTGTTGCTTTTATTCCTTGTGTAACCCAGATTGACATGCACCTTATGAAAGCCGAGAGAGCACAACAACAGAAACGTTGTGATAGCAACAAAGATTAGGCCAATGGTCTGCATATAAACAATGGTAACTCCTCAAATATACATTTGTATGGAAACTACGATTGATAGAACAGACTTGTAACGCTACGTCTACAGGGAATTTGCAGAATGAAATATAAGTAATCTCACACAGAACTACGCGACTCTCCCGCTACTAGAAACTGGGGATATGAGCAGTTCCAGTCCAGATACGGTAACAATATTCGATTTTAATCTAATTAAAGGTCTATTCTGACTTTTGGCAGAAGGATACATATACTTTCAGGAGCGGTAGAATTAACTGACCATTTTCTCAGTATCTTTCACAATGGATTGTAGTTAGAAGTTTACTTGAGGTCGGAATGAACTTGAGTTCAAGTGATCATGATATGGACTCACATTGAGAGTACAATTGTTTGTCTTGACCGGAGAAAATCCAGGATCTGATCGATGATGAAACGATTCTAGCTTGATTTTCAAAGTATTAAAGTTTACAAACCAATTATTTTCTCCTCTTTTTTATTATTTATTTGCTAAACAGCGTTACAAGATCAAATAGAAGGAAAAAATTTCGAAAAAAAAATTTCATGATAATCATCTAAGTGGAGAGATTTTGGTTTTAACTTGCGATTGAACCCTCTTCTTGATCGCCGGCGAAGACATACAGAATTCTGACACACAAAATAAATTAACTTTTTTTTATTGCCGCCACTTTGCAATATAATGAGATCTTCTTACTTCAAAGCATGAACATTTGAAATATGATAATCAGATTTTGACTATTGTCCACTAACATCATTCAATGATATTATTTACAAAGACAGTGTACGCAAAGCCTGGTATTCAAAACGAATCCATCACTGTCTCTTAATAATTGTCCTTTATATTTGTTCAAGAAAGACTGCCAAAGAAAGAGATGTCACGAAAAGTTATATAACTTTCGAGAATAAGATATTCACTAAATTTCACAAGAATGAGACACACAGTGTGTTTCTAACTCAGTATTAATGGCCGAGCAGACTAGCTCGTTAACCACTACCCTACTCCAAGGTGCCTGAATTTCTAGACTGAATTACGGAAACAAATTTAGTTATCACCAATAGTTGCATTTTTGTGAGGCACACAGCTCAGTAGGCTGAAGTGTTGCGTATGGTTTATGTAATTACCTGGTAGATGTGAGTTCATTTTCTGGTTTTGGTCGTGATGAATAGCTATATACTCTTGTTCAAGGGGGCACCACTAGGCGGTGTAATGGTTAGTAAGCTTGTCTCGCTAGAACTATTACGACTGAGTAGTAAATTCGATCCTCACTTCGACCTTTGCTACACCTAAGCTACGCTTAGAAAATTACTCATCTTGTTCAATGGAATAAATGGACAAACGACTCAAAGATGAATAAAACATGTGTGCATAAATATAAAAAATTTCTACCAAGATTGAAAATCTGAGTGAGAACAATCTATACCGGTAGATTGAATTATTTTTTTTAATACTGTTGTTCACCCAATACAAGGCCCATAAGCCTCTCAACATATAGGGTTACTAAATGAGGTATTTATAAAAGCATATTTTTAAAGAATTTCACTCCAAGCACGCAGGGGGTTACAGAGAGTGAAAGTGAGAGAAAAGGCTGTGTATAGAGAGGACTGAGGAAAGAATAAAAGAACTAGGGCCAAGGCGACAGATGTTGTTGATTGACGTTGCATTTAAAGTTTTAAAAATTGTAGTTATCAGGGAGTAAGAGGAAGGGAGTTCCACTATCGAGAAGTGCGAGAAAAGAAACTGCTGGAGTAGAAGTGGCAGTTGCATTTAACTATTTCAAATTTAAAAGGGTGGGACCTGGATGCCAATCTAGTAGCAGATTTAAATTCATGAAGTAGAGGTATCAGGGAAGATAGCGCGTTCGAACAGTTGCCATGAAAATATTTGACAGAGGTAAGAGAAGGTGGCTAGAAACAAATGGTGAGATATGGCTATAGGATAGTTAACGATGACCATAGACTTTGAGACTTAGATTGTTGAGATCGGGGAATCATCCTCTCAAGAGTTACACAACGTAACATTTTAATTGAAAATCCTCAAGGGATCTAAATCTTCAGGAACCTAAATAAAAGTTTACATAAACACAAAAGCAACATTTTACAAAGCAATACATCAAATGCATTAATTGCTCATTGGAACTAGACTGACCACAATTTTGCCATATAAAATTCTGCTCTGATCCAAAGAAAAATCAATAAACTAAGACGAAAATGTTTACAATGTGCCTTGAGCCCAAGGTCATCCACAGTAAATTTACATCCTGGGTCTTACAACATTTCATCATTCATGAGAGATTTATTATCACAGTGAGGGATACCTAATAACAAAAGAAATGGAAACAAAAGAATCTAAATTAAACCGGTTAGATTATATATATATATATATATATATATATATATATATATATATATATATATATATATGTGTGTGTGTGTGTGTGTGTGTATATATATTTTAGTCTCTGATTCCATCTCAATTATAACATCAAGAAAAATATTCAATAAGAGTTTTAATGTGTGATCTATTGATAGTGCTCATACATCCCTTTAATATATTTTCTAGCCTTTAGTGTAAATTTCCAACAGAGCGTACACTGCTTCATGAAACCAAAGCTTCGAAAAAGTTTCGTGAATATGTCAATAAATAAGATATAAACTAGGAAATCTGATCAGAAAACAAAGTAATGTTATACTAGTCACGATAAACTCAACAAGATAGATGACTAATATCCTGGATTGATTCTAATCACCAATTCGCAAGCGAAAAAGGAAATGCTTGTCCAATGTCATCTAACGTCGCCAGTGGAGATGAGATCTCGATTGTTATTTTCATATTGCCGGTCAGAGATTGGATGGTTATAAACGTCAATCTTCGTTTGGATACAGTTCGATGAGTTGCACCTGCAAGAAGAGAGATGAGTCTGTGGACGAAGATAAATGATACAAAATATCTGGGGAAACTCGTGACAAGAACAGTGTAAAATGGCCTTTTGTTAAGAATTGCAGATATGAAATATGACGAGCAAGTTGACAAGAAACTGATATTTAATCTCTACCAAAGGGAAATGCTATGCGATTAATATAATGCGGTGTAAATAAATATCTAATTGCTCTTAGGTTAACGAAGACTCTGATCGTCTAGAGGTTAAACTACTGCGATTAGTTCGTCGGTATGCTCGCATAATTCGACAATGAATGTGATAATTCGCAATTTCAACATAACATATCTTAAAGTTTGCTAAACTGTCTTCTATTCATATGTGCTTATGTTTGGTACTTTTGTGGTCACAAGATCGTAGTTTAAGCGCGATTGCGCTAGTTTTCTTGCTGCTTTTACAGTGTAAACAGGGCCGTTCCGCTACTAGTGTGCACCAAGAAGGAAGAAAGAGCAATGATCCGAATCTGCAGAGAACATGTTACCTCATCAATGATGACTCGCCGGTTGACGAATTCTGCTTTTTGGTGCGTCAAACTTTCACACTTCTCGATCGATTCATGCACACTTCTACACTGCAAAGCACTATCGCCGTATTGTGTTAAAAGCTTCCAATGAATTTCAGCCACTAACACACATTCCAACTAGACAAATTGGATCACTGCCCTTTGTTCCTCCTCGAAGCATAATATCTACCGTCCTCAATTGTTAAAATAAAAAAAATAAAAACAAGAAAACAAACGGGGTGTCTGTTTCAATCACAGTTATCCATTAAAATAACGTTTGAATTGTCGGAAATAAAAAAAATAAATTCATCAGCACTTTGGAAAATATATATATATATATATATATATATATATATATATATATATATATATATATATTATTGTTGTGATCCGATCCACCTAATTTACATAGTGGAGTACCGACCATATAAATATGGGTTGGTACCGGGAAGACAAGGGAAGAAGTAAGAAGAGATCCAATCGAGAGACTCTGCCGGACTGCGATTAAGTTAACCCATTCTACAGGAACAGTCTTCCCAAGAATATACCAAAACTAACTGTAAATATTGTGTACCTTTTCCTTGTTTCAATACATTTTGTTTACGTACATTTTGTGTTGTATTATTATTATTCCATGCTTATCAAGCTTCAACATATATATATATATATATATATATAATTATTTTTTAAAAAATTTATAACATAAGTATGTTATAAAATCACTACAAAAATAGCCATTTTGTTTCAACACACTCTGTGTCTTATCAAGTGATGGTGTTGAAAAGAAAATAAATGGTTTTAAAAGTTTCAGATGAATTAACGATCCTACACTAGGGGAGCATTGTTACAAAAGCTAGAATAACCAATCAAAAAACGAAGTACAGAAAGATTCAAAAGCTTGACAACAAAAATCCTGCTATTATAGCTATTTAGATCTTTAAATACGTGTAATATTAAAAATAATTTTTACTAACTAATAATTATAAATTTATATGATAAAATTTAATATTAAAATTAAAAACTGGCAATTTTTAAAAATCCAAATTTAATCACTATTAAGTTTAAAACTACAAAATTATTGAGAAAAGAAAAAAATATATATGTTTATTCAATTCATTTCTTCATTGAAATTACGTCTGACAAGACAAAAAGCTACAATTCGTCCGGTCATCTGATAATACATGTATATATTTTTTCTTTTCCGTTTTTATTTTAAAGTTTGTGAATATGGTCTTAAACTCACGCGTGACACAACAAAAACACAATCAGATTATAATACATACGCATCCAGACATAATTAGATACATACACACACACACACACACACTTAAAAAAAAAAAAAAAAAAAAAAAAAGGAAGAGGTGGGGGGAATACATGAACAACTCCACAGCCCTTTACGAAAAAAGGAGACGTGGAAACTAACACTTATACACACACACAGTTAAATGTGAATACACTCTACATACACATAGACACCGATATATACACAAACATACATCCACAATGGCATAGACATTGAGAAATCACAACCAGTAAATATTTCAGACTTAAATAAATGCTAACCACTTATTGAATTATAACTTAAGGAGCAAATATATAAAGATAAAAATGTTTAAAATAATATTATTTAATATATTAAAACGAAAACTCTAAAACAATAAATATCAATAAAAATATATATATATTATTAATCATATAAGTTGATAATAGTTTCATTATATATTTGGCAAAGAAAAACAGGATAAAGAAATCCACAAATATATACATATATATATATATATATATACACGGCAGCAAAAAAACAAATTAACACACATAAAAAAAAAAAAAATATATATATATATATTCATACATACATATACGTACAGAAATACACACGAATAAATATATAAACATAAACATATACGTACATATACATATCTATGATAACAAGTACATATGTACGTACATATACATATAAACCTAAATACACACATAGACTTT